>RJWJ010038756.1:0-14824 GCA_004363605.1 Indri indri
CTGGGCTTCTGGCCATTGTCCCTGGTCCTCTTCCCTTCAGCACCAGAGGACGTCAGAGCTTCTCAGAGCAGAAGCAGGACTGGACGGGGAATGTTTATCCCAGAAAACGCTGGGGACATTAGTTTGACAGAAGCAACATATTCACAGAAGCAGAAGCTAGAAATGCTTGGGCTGTTTCATGATATAGTAATTCTAGGCAAAAACTTATTTACTCAGGAAAACAAAACATCTATTACACTAAGCTTGGTTCAATTAGCCTAGTTCTAGTTACTGGAATGAATAAATAGACCTAGAATCCAGATTTTTCTACCACTCAAAACTTTCCTAAATTAGCCTAATCTAGTAAGCTTTTGATAAGGTCTCTGAATGTAAATGCCTCACAGGCTAAAGAGGAAATCTCTCCTTAGTTACTTAATTTGAATTCAGATTTGGACATAGTTCAATTTCTGAGAATTACATTTAATGAAGCTCCAGAAATTCACAACTTACAGAGGAATTAGTTTTCACTCTCATTAAATCTGGTCAGAAATTGTTGTGAAATTCTTGTTGGGGGAAAAAAGTTATTTCTGAGATAACTCTGTAAAACATTACAACAATGTGTTAACTGGATTCTTAATTCCTAAAGATGGTATGAGACCAGTTAGTATTATTCAAACCAGGCAAAAAGCTTAGAAATATTTCACTGAGAAATTTACTGCTCCACCACCAGCCCTTATCCAGTTTTTATAGCTCATTCCTGGAAATAGAGCTGGAAAGAAGCCCACAGCATACAGTTCCACAAGCGTTGAGACATATCACATTTAGTGCCTTACAAAAAATGAGGAAAGAGACCCACAGGTCAAATTGCAAAACCACAACTCAAGAAATAAAAACATCGCCATTGAAAACACTTCTAACAGAAATGTTCTCTGATTTTATATATATATATATATATATACACACACACACATATATATAAAAATAAATATATGTAACAGTATATGGGGAATGTTGCTATATTTGGATATTAATCTGGGTCAAAGTTCACCCCAGGATTTTGCTGTTTTCATAATAATGTTTTCAATACTACAGCGTAAGTGAAAAAGGTCTAAAAAAAATTGAAACCAGAATTGATGAAAATCAAGGTTTAAAGGGAAAAAAAGAGAAAATTACAGTGAACTTGGTGATGACCCAGATGCGTTGATAGCCATGAGCTCTTTGAATTTTGAGTCAATAGACTTTAGACACGAAAACAATTACAATTCTGTCTCCACCAATACTTTCCCCTTTCAGGTCAACAAAATGAAGGTAAACTGATCAACATCAATGAAAGTCTCCAATAAAAATGAAGTTGGGCATGATTACTGAGGCTACCTTTATAACTTCTGAACATTTTACACACATATTTAAGTCTTCCTTTTGAAACCCAAACATTGAGTTCAAGCGATTTAGAACAAAAATGTAGGAGTGGGGGCAGGGCGGTTGCGGGGGTGGAGGGAAACGTTCCCTAAGAATGGTTCAGAGTCCAAAGGAAAGGCAAGAGTTGCAACTGTCCAGTCTGTCTGTTCCAAGAATCATCAGTTCAGGGGACAAAGTAGATTTCTCTTTATGCTGAATTTATCTGGTTTGGATATTGGCAACATTAACTTGAGATTGAAAATTTTCTAAATTTCTTTTGAGGCTATAGGGAACCCATTTAAATCCCCAAGGAGGTAAATAAAAGTGGTTTTGTGTCCTTTTGAGCAGTGTGTTCCATATTCTTCAATGACTTTCACTTATAAAAATATTAGCTTCTTACTGTAAAAATAAAGACCAGTTATAATCCCAGAGATAACTGCTTAGCAGTTTGGCACCTCTTTCCAATCTTTTAATCCCTGCATAATTTTCCATCTACCTGAGATCACTCTATACATGCAATGTAGCATTTAGCTCATTGAGCTATAACGTGAGCATGTTCCAAGTGTTATTAAGTACTTTGTAAATAAAACTGTAAAGGTTACCTAATAATTCACTTTAGGGACATACCATAATTTAATGAATAATTTTCCTTTGTTGGACATTTAAATGTTTCTAGGTTTTCATTTACAATACTCTAATGATTTATATATTATTTTTATTTATGATACTTTCAGTATTTATGACAATAAATAACACTTTAATCAACTTTAATCCCCATTAAGCTTTTTCTGAACTTCAGCTATCTATTAAGGGTATCCTTGGAAGTAGAAATTCCAGGACAAAGGATATTGAAACTTCTAAGGCCTCTCCCTCTATATATATGTATCTAGATATATATCTAGATATATATATATAAAATATTGCTTTCATCACTTCTATGTGCTATCAGCAGTGTGTAGGTGTCTCCCTTATAACTTTCAGTTAATGTTTATTTTCTAATCTTAACTGTGTTGATAAGAAAGTGGTATCTCAAATATTTCACTTTTTCATTGTTTGTAAGATTAAATGAAAAGCCTTTATATACTGTTTACTACCATTTGCATTTCCTCTTATCGTAAAATGTCCATTTTCCTTTGCTCATTTATCTGAAGGGGCTTACTATTTTTCTAAATGGATCACACACATTCTTACATGACTATATTAAGGATAATCAACACTGTCATATTTGTTTAAATATTTTTCAAGTTATTTCCCCTTAATGTTGAAGTCATTAAACCTACTTTTTCCTTGTTTCTTTTTTTTCATTGTTTCATTCATTGCTTCTAAATTTAGGAAGGTCTTCTCATCAAGACATTTGATACATAAATACCTCAATTTTCTTCTAAAATTTTGAAACATTTATGCTTTAATTTATATGAACTGCTCCTTGCACTAAATAATTAATTTTCCCAGCATTGTATGTGGAAAAGTTATTTCCTTCTCCACCGATAGTTGACAGCAACTTTTATGTAATCACACTTCTGGGTTAAGACAATAGCCTTTTAAAAGTATCTGAACTGCCCTCCCAATATCCAAACCCTTGTTGTGTAATCTTGCAGTTATTTCTACAAAAGATGGACTGTACTCCCCACTCCAACTTTGGGCTCAACCATGTGACTTGCTTTGATCAATGGCACCGTGAACAGAAGTGACTCTGTGCTGGCCCTCAGTGAGGCCTTACAGATACTGTGTATTTCCACTTGTCCCCTTGAACCTCTGTGATCACCAGATAGCCACTTTCTCCTTCGGCCTGGGCCCCAAAAGCAGCACAAATGGAACAGAGTTGCCCTGGTTGTCCCGCAGATGCACGGTTCAGCATATAAGCAGCCCACCAGCTACTGCAGTGTAAAGCAGAGCTGCCCAACTGTGCTCACCTAGGTCAGCTGACCTCCCAGCCAACCTGTAGAAATACAAGAAATCAATTCTTATTCTTGCCTGCCTCTGAGATTCTGGGGTCATCTGTTACATGGCAATAGCTGATTTTTACATCTACCTTCACACTGAAATCTTTGTGGTTTTGGCTGGTACAAACTTTCTGCCTTTTGGAGAAAAGGACAAATGGTAGAGTTTCTTCTCATTTTGTTCCCATTTGTCTATACCATTTTGACACAAAGGGCAAAGCCAATGGTTTCCTTTCTCTCAAGTTTAACTTCATCAGGTACTCTTCTGGGCCCTATCATATCACTAAGTGCTTCTCTTGGATTCTATTGTGGCACATTTTTAGTATTTTATGTCTTTTTGTGTATCTTACAGGGGACTGGGAATGCATAACAATGTTAATATGCTGATGCCATTTTAACCCAAAAATCTACTCCTAACACTTCTAATCTAAAGCAAAGGCTTTTGGACAATGAAATTTAGGGATAAAAGCTCATTAAAATAAACTGAGTCAGGAAAATTGACCATTATTCCATTACTACTTGACTCTTTCTTTTTTCTTTTAGAGATAGCATCTTTCTTGCTCTGTTGCTCAGGATGGAGTGCTGTGGCATGATCATACCTCACTGTAACCTGGAACCTCTGGGCTCTAGCAATCCTCCTGCCACAGCCTCCTGAACAGCTAGGAATACAGGTTTGCATCACCACACCCAGTTAATTTTTTTTGGTTTTTGTAGATTCAAGATCTCACTATGTTGCCCAGGCTGGTCCCAAACTCCTGGCCTCAAGTGATCCTCCTGACAAACTGCTGGGATTACAGGCGTGAGCCACCACACCCGGCCCTACTTGACTCTTAGTCTCACAGAATTTAGACAGTCATCTCTTCAATGGGCCAGGGTTATAAATGTTACATTTATTTTGATTAAGAAGTACTTACTTCCAAAGTTTGTTGAGAGGTAAGGCCCAAGTTACTAGTTGGCAACTACATACTCACATGTTCAATTTTCTTTTCTGTAAAAGGTTTTCTTTAATAAGACATTTTAATATGCATACCTTTGGATGCCAAGGGTGAAGGGATAGATAAAAAGAGAAACCCAGCTATCCTCAGAGATTGAGTTTTTCACTCTTCTAAAGGCATTATGGTCACCTAAACTTGAATTCTCATTTACCAAGATTCTCACTTAACTGAAGACTAATTTCAAGGTTACTCAGTTTCGTGTATTAAGTGACTATTTAAATGCTCAGCTCTTACATTTGGGGAGCTGACAGTCTACTCACAAGGCAGCTCAAGGGACAAATTCCCTTCAAGGACTACGGGCCCGCTGCATACAGTAAGTCTTAGTCTTCTAGCAAACTGAAGAACAGGCAGCTTGAAAGGCTGGAGAGTGAGGAATTCCTAACAGAAGAGGATTTAAGCTGGCCTGGAAGGACAGGGGGTATTTTGGCCAGAAAAGAGAGGATATTCCAGAAAGAAGAAGGAAAAAAAGGAAAAGAAAGGGATAGGCATTATAGAAACCCACGTGGAGAGGCAGAGATTGTCAGATATGAAACACCTACTTAGTATCAAAAAAGGAATAAAGTTCCAGTGAATGAAAAAAAACCCAAACTCTTTTAAAGTCGAACACATGCTTGTATTGACCAGCTCTTGGGGCAGGACTTTGTGTGTACATGTTTCACCCAGACTTCAAGCTGGATTCAAACACAGGCTGCTCCTACCCAAGAAGTAAACACATTAAAAAAAAAAAAAAAAAAAGATTTTAAAAAAGTCAGCCCCACAAAGAAAAACATTCACTGGAAAGTCTAAAGTTTGAGTTTTCCTGAAGATATCTTTTAAAGATTTTCTTCTTTTATTTAAATACATATACATATATATATGTATAAGACTTGTATTCCAAGGTTTTGTGCAAAGCATAAAACCCAGGAATAAACTCTCACCTTCTGTTGAAATCAACCTGGATGGAATGATCAATTACAAGATCAGCAGGACAGACAGGGTTTATTTTCTCTGGATCTCCTCCTAACTTTTTCACAGCATCACGCATAGCAGCAAAGTCCACCACAGCTGGTACGCCCCTGAACAAAGAAAGAGAATTAAGCAGAAAATAAGCCTTAAATGTGTATCATTGGATTTCTCAGCTTTTTCTTCCATTGATAACATTGACAAGGGACTAACTACCTCATGAGAGGAGCTAACAATGGGTGACTTAGAAAAGTGAAAGTTTCTAAGCATATTTCCTTGAACAGAAATCACATAAGTAATAAGTACCATGACTGAGTAGTATCGCTATATACGATTTTATCACTGTATTAAATTTAATGATGACTATGGTCTAAACAGAGGAACGATGGGAAAGCTGGCGCTTAAAAACTCTGGAACTCGTACTGCCTGCTGTGACTACTTCCCATCCACATGGTGAGTTGAGGAAGACCTGGAGAAGACATTCAGATCACACCTTCCACTTCACACCGAATTTCAAAGAATGGAAATTCAGAAAAGTAGGCTCTGAATCTAATTTATGTTAAGTGCTGCTTATTATCCTGCTTATTATCTTAAAAGTATAAAATACGTGTGATCTTCCTCGAGAAAAATGAAATCAGGTCTCTAGAAGGAATAAAATAACATCATTTAAAAATGGAAAGATAATGTGTCTCAAAAAAGAGGGCAGGCTGGGGAGCAAGGATTCCTAGGAACAGCAGGACGTGAGCTGAGACTTAACGGTAATGGTCAGGCCTTGTGAACTATTATCTCCCCACTGCAGACAGCCAGTCAGTGTTTCAAGTACAGCTGTTTGAAACCTGGTTCCTTGGGCAATAAGACACGGGGGAGAAAAGATTCCAAGATAGCTCTGCTCCATGCTATTTCTTTCACCTTTCCTTAGGATACTCAGGGCTAGGACCTTCAAGACCGAGGACAATGATCTTTGCCATTGGAAAAGGTGCGGTGACTACACAGCCTAGTTTGACTGAGACAATCCTACTTCACCCTTACTGCCAGGGGCAATGGCCCCCTTTTGCTTTCAAAAGTCTCTGGATATGGGTGATAAATAATACAGTCACAGTAAGGTGGTTTGTTTGTTTAAAAAAAAAAACTTTCTTAAAAGGCTGACAAGGGAGGCAGAGAAGGGGAGAGTGAAGTGACAGGAGGCTCACGTAAGGTCCTGCAGGATGATGCGGGCAGGCTTAAATGGCACTTCTATGTTCTTATGCTGCATGACATTCCAATTTAGGATATTTTCAACATCATTTTTCTTCACCAAAAACTCATCACAGTTCCGAACGGCTGCCTCCAGGAGAACTCTGATCGAAAATGGCAAGCGTCCTGCGAGGCAAGAAGAAAGCACAACGAAACAAACAAAACCACGGGACGTCTTACTGTAAGAGCGCTCTTTAAAGCCAGTATCTACATAAACTTGATATGAGGCAGCAGACTATTCTTCCACAAAGGAAAGAAGGTAAAGTGACCAATAGGTTAAAATCTCTAGATACTGAATGGGTTCAAGAGACATTCAGTAATAGGAAATACCCACACACTATGTAAAAATAAAATATTAGTTTATTCTTTCATATTAAATGGTTGGACCATATTAAATGCCTTGGATCCCAATAACAGAAAGTTTTCCTTAAGTCATCACATTTCATCTAGACTTTTACTGTATTAAGTGTTAGCAAGAAATATACATAAACACACACATACGAGTAATAGTTCTTATGAAACATAATGCTCAAGAAATGACAAAATAACCCCTTTAAAATTATTGTAATTAAGACCAAAGTATAGGCATGCATGTCTTTCAAAGGAAATAAAACCCTAAACACTATGTACCATGGCCAGTGGTAACTGGAGTGTCTAGGATAAAACAATCGTAATTCATAACAAAAATTATTTAATTTATAAAAGTTCCATCTTGATATATAAAAATTACTTACTCATATTATCTGGAAAGACAATGTAAAGGTAGACAAAAGTATGGAATTTGAATAAAAAAGATCTGTGTCCTTGTCCTCCTGCAACACACTTACTTATAATCTGAGCAGGCGTCATTGACTCTCTGGGCCTTGGCTTCCTCAGGACTTCTTTGATTTCACAAACATGACCCCACAGGGTTGTTATTCAGATTAAGTGATATACTATAAATGTATAAATGCTCTATATACAATGAAGTGTTGTATAAATGTTACATGCATATAATCACTATTACCTACTTAAGAATGACTAATGTAAGAGGGTATGTGTGTGTGTGCTTAACCCAAGAACATTCACTCATTCCCTGCTACTCCCGCTTCCATCTCTCCTAAAAGATAATTAATTATATAGCTTAATTATTACACGAATGCTATTCCAATGCTTATTAGAGCAATTATATCACAGAGCCATGTACCTACCGTATCTTGAATCCTTCAATTTATTCAAATTGAAGAATTTCTTTCCTGGCTGTGCAGGATCCAGTGGCTCGGCAAGGTGTGTGAATGGGTTACTCATGATTACTGGGGGCACGTATCTCTGAAAAGGAAAGAGAACATTTAATTTCTACTACTGAAGCTGGACCTCATTTATCCTGATGAGTGTTTGCCCTTTTTAACAATTTCAGTATACATTCACTTAAAGAAATCACTTGTTATGTTTTCGAAGTAGGGGGATGGTAAAACACCAATGGATACAAGAATGATATTCTTAGCAAATAAAATGGGCTTTTGTGAAGCTGCTATGAAAGGTGGCATTCACCTATCAAGACAGCATATAAATCCAAACTCCTTTTGTCTTATTTTTACAACTTCCCAATATTCTTCCACTGATGAGATCTAGGAAAAAGGGATAAAATGAAGGATGCGGCTCATGGGAAATCTTGAATAGATTATGTAAACAAACCTCTAAACCAGGCTCACTGTCCTGCATGCAGGAGGTTATAAGTCCACAGCAGGTGACATTACTCAATTGCATAAAACTTGAATTTTGGAGGTGGGGATTTGAGAGTAGTCATTTTCTAGCACTGTTCCGTGAATTTCCTGTTTCAAATCTCTGCAGCATTTTTAATAAACTTGAACACTGTAGTTAGAAGTCTTCCTGATTTTGTTTTGTTTTCTTTTTTTGAGATGGGGTCTCACTCTGTCAACCAGGCTGAAGTGCAGTAGCCCGATCATAGCTCACTGCAGCCTCAAACTCCTGGGCTCAAGAAATCGTGCTGCCTCACCCTCCCAGTATCTGGGACTACAGGCATGCACCAACAAGCCTGACTAATTTTTTTATTGTTTTATTTTTTATAGAGACAGGGTCCCACTATGTTGCCCAGGCTGGTCTCACACTCCTGGCCTCAAGTGATCCTTCCTCCGCCTTGGCCTCCCAAAGTGCTGGGATTATAGGTGTGAGCCACAGCACCCAGCACTGATTTACTTTTGCAGATGGGGAAAACAGTGTATTGACAACAGGGAATCTTTAAGTATACTATGGCGGCATAAAGCCCCAAACTCCCCAGATGTGTTTGAAGGGGAACCTCAACTCCAGGCTCTGGGCAGGACTTCTTGTGTATCCTTCTATAAATTACAAGTGGTAACAAGGGAAGACATTGTTCTTGGCCTACACCACACAGATAAATGATTATTTCAAATAATTTATACAACTTAGAGCAAAACACACTGGGGTGGGAGTCAGAACATTTGCTTTCTGGTCCCACCTCTTAAGCAAAAAATCCTTTAATCAATCCATTCCCCAATATTCTTAATTTTTAAGATATATTAGGATACTTAACAGTTCCCCATTTCATCCCAGGGTTTTTATGAGTAAATATTATTTAAATACTCAACATAGTTATGGGATGACTGATACAGAATGGTCAACACATTACTGTAAAATGAAGAGACACCACATATAGGAGAGGACTGTTTGTAGGGATGAGAAGTTATGAGTGTGCCTTGTTTCTAGAGACAGGTCCGTATCTTCATCAAAGGCACAAAAGGGACTGGGGTTCCTTTAACGGGGATGGGGCCTAGAAATCAGGACTGGGAGGAAGACCTAGTTTTCACTGTATATCCTTTAGTACTGGTTGCATTTTTAACTGTGTACACAGATAACTTTAAAAAATTAAAAATTTAGAAGCCTCTGTCTTCCTGGATTACCAGTATAGAAGGTGACAGGACAAGCCACAGGTACCTGTAACAGGCACAAGACACTGAGGAGAAGGCGAGGCTGTCTGCCAGCTCCTCTTTCCTAGGAATTGCTCATCCCCCCAGTCTCACCTGGGGTTTGCAGCAGCTGCCACTAGGTGGGAGAGAGGAAAGGTATCTAACGCAATCTAGGCCAACAACCTCCCTTTCTAGGAATTCTGGGACTGAAACTAGCAAGAACTGCTGGAACACACTGCAACTGTGTGCCCTAGGCCATCAGCATCAGAACTACCCAGGGCTCTTTCCTGTTAAAAGTACAGATTCCTGAGTACCTCCCTCCCCATCCCCGGAACTACTGAATCAGAATAGATGGGGGAGGTGGCAGAAGTCACTTCTTTAACCTCTCAGGTGATTCTAACACACATTCAGTTTGAGAATCATTGCTGGACACGGTGGAATGCCAGGTGAGGAACTCACACTTAATTCAGGAAGCCCAGAGGCAGCATGGAAGGTTTAGGAAAAGGGAGGGGAATGTTCTAAAATGAAGAGTCACAACCCAAAGGCCCCCAAAGCTCAGGAAGGGATCTGTCCATGGAAGTGGGCTGCCCAGGGACTGGGCAGCCTGGACCACATATGCCCACCTAAGGGGGCGGCAGCTACTCGGCTCCAGCCGAGAGCGCATGCAGGAATGTCGGCCCAATGTTGAGAGATCATTCAATTTCAAGTGAGGCTGGTAATGTGAATTTTTATATGAACCCTCTTGGTTTATAAAAGCTGACAATTACATTTTTCTAAACTAACTGTGTGGGTCTGCAGCATGCCAGCCAAATCAAACACACCCATGGGCCCCATGTGACCAGAGGTGACAGGTAACCTGGGTGGGCAAGAGGGTGGCAGAAACTGGAACGGGAAAAAGAGGAGGATGGATTAGAAGCCCAAGAGGCAATATTTAGCAAAAACGGCTGCTCAGTGAATGGGGAGTAATCAAGGGGAAGGAGAGATGAGACTTAACTCCCAGAGGGGAGAGTTGGAGGCTGTTAATGCAGCCTTGAGAGGGCAGACACGACTTGAATTTGTGAAGTGAAAGTGCACATAAGATGATATGCCACACAAATGCATGAGATTCGTTTTTAATTCCACTAAACGAGCAGCCAGTCAGGAGGAAAAAAACCTATAAATACTGTTTAGTAGGAAACATGCTAGCTTGTCTGCAGAAGAAGTTTCCAAACCTGTGGGCTCAGAAAATGACACTAATAATCCCACTGACTGGAATTCGGAAGAAGACGTATATTTAAAAAGGCAGCAGTGCTACTCTGCCTTTGATTCGTCGCCCATGCTACAGGCCCCAGACTTAACTTTGCCACCCCAAGCAGTAGCAATTGTAACGATAAAACTGCTGTTTTGTCCGCCTGGAAAACTGACCAACAGTAAAGTGTCTGCACAGAGGCTGTGGGCTGTCTCAGAGTCTCTGCAGCTGTGGGAAGTGGTGGGGAACTCCCACAGGATGGGACAAGACGGGTCAGTCATCCCCTTAAATGGCCTTAAGTCTCTGAATCATCCCTATTGCGGTGTCAAGTATTAAAGGGGTCAGGTGCCCCGAGTCTGCCAAAATCCTGTGGTTAAACCAGTTGCTAAGTTGTACCCGTATTTGCCATTATGCAGTGGGAACCAAATCTGTCAATTTACTTCCCTGTAACCCACAAATGCTCTGGGCATAGCACTGGAAGCCTCACCCTATTCCTGCTATTCCCACTACCCTACAAAGCCAGCTGGTCTTCCAGGATGGATACAGTGACTGGTTGGCGGGTCTTGTAGAAAATGGCTTGTTGGCTGGGCTCGGTGGTTCACGCCTGTAATCCTAGCACTTTGGGAGGCTGAGGCGGGAGGATCACTTAAGGCCAGGAATTGGAGATCGGCCTGAGCAAGGGAGAGACCCTGTCTTCACAAAAAGAGAAATTAGCCAAGTGTGGTGGTGCAGGCCTGTAGTCCCAGCTACTTGGAAGGCTGAGAGGCTGCAGTGAGCTATGACACCACTGCACTGTAGGCTGGGAGACAGAGCAAGACCCTGTCTCAAAAAAAAGAAAAAACAAAATAGCTTGTTTTAAAGTACACTACCATCTGCCTCCCTGTTTCCTTAGAAACTAGGTAACTGTCTAGTTTCACTGTATTAATGAAGCCAATCCTACTTGCAGAAGTAAGGGGAGAGAGGAACCAGGTACTACTTACCAAGTACCAGCACATGCCAAGTTGCCAAGTGCTTTCCACCATTGTCCCTAATCCTGCAGCATCTCCACAAAAGAAAGCATATCATTATTCCCATTTTACAACTGAGGATACTGCAGCTCAGAAGGATGGAAAACCTTGCCCAAAGGCATTCATCTTAGAGGCAAAACTAGGTTTTGAAACATGGCTTTCTGCCACCCCATGCCACCTCTCTAGGTCTTTAGACCCCTGCTCTAAAGACGATGCTGGCTAGAGGTCAGCCACTAAAGCCAGAGAGAGCCACAAAACATTCTCCCCTGAGAGACTCAGTTCTGACTGCTGGAGTTGCCTTTATTTCCCAGAGGTCCCCCAGCACCCAGGTAGGTCTGAGCCAGGCATTGTCATATGGCCCCTTGCTACTTTTTACTGAGCCACAGGTCAGGAGAAAGCAACAGCAGCTGTATTTGGGCAATTAAAGGCTGGTTTTGCTTAGAAGTTGGGAAATAGTCCTCCACATAAGCCTGGAGGACTCTGGAATTCGGCCACTCCAAGGTTCAACCCATACTATCACTCTTGCTTCAAATCTCCTTACAGGAGTTCCCAGTGGTCTAGCAACTCTGAGAGAAGGCCCAAAACAACCATGTTTCAAAGATGGTTGTGAGAGGAAAGATCTTTGGCCGGGGAATAGGTCCAGATTAGAGCAGAATCTAGGCATTGTCACTGCTTCCTAGGACCGCCCTGCCCTGGCCAGGATCCTGCCCCATCCTTAGTCCTTGAGTATCACCACTGGCCCTTCAGACTGCAAAGCTACCCCGGTATCTGGGGTTTCATCTAGGAACCCCACCACTGGCCAGGGAGCCTTACCTAGGTCCCCCTTCCACACAGACGAAGCACCATCCCATGGTTTCCTCTCCTCCTGCTGCTTTGTTCTTGCCTCTTTTCTCTGTTTTATCTTCATTCAATAATAAAAGAGAGGAATGAGCAAACAAGGAGAGGAAATGTGGATTTTGGCAGTGGAGTGTTACCTAAATATGTAGCGTTTTTCTTTTTTGGAAAAAGGAAGAGTTTGCATACACCACAATATCGGGGGTTGCTGCCTTTTCTCTTCTATAGAATAAGATGATATAGCATGGAAGCAAGAGGAAACAAAAAAGTAAAAAAGAAAAGAGAAAAAAGAAGAAAAAAAGGAAAGAGCAGGAAATGGTATCTTTTAAGCAGCAAGGTGGGAGCAATCATTCAGAACTTTTCCTTCCTGGATGCCTGTCAGAATGCCTAGGACTGCTGAATACCTGTCCGCAGCCAGTGAATCAAGGAAGACATGTGAACAGTTCTTATATGTACAAAAGGAATCAAAAAAGAGACACCTGCATTATATCTGAAACCCTTCACTACACCTAGTTCACATTCTGAAAGTCAAGATAATTATTTGGTCGAGAAACAGTGTCTTTCAAAGTGAACATACCATGAAACACCAGCTAGGTGACTTGCTCCACATCATGATCACCACAGATACACTTTGTGCATGGAAGAGTCAAGGTGGGGAGAGGAGCGTCTAAACACTAGATTTTTAAAGTAAATCACCAAAAAATAATATTAGGCACAGGCAGGCAGACCTGGGGTAAGATATTTAACAAATGAACCATGCTCCTAGGAAAAAAGTGGAAGGAGTTCAGAGGTGGGGTTCCTTCCCAACTACCGTCTTGCTGCCAAATGACCTTTGGCTTAATTCAGAACACCTGCAGGCACCTGCGCTTGCATGCGTGGGCGAGGCATGGCACTAACCCATCACCACGCCCTGGAGACACCTTGACCTTACAGGCTAAGGAGGTAGTGAAAAAGCATCAGAGAATGTTCAGCTCTTGGTAAAGAACTTAGAGATCATGTAGCATTCCCCTGAAGAGGAAATTAGAGGCCCTGAAAAGACAGGGGTGGTCTAGAGTCAAAGAACTCATCAGTGGCAGGAAAAAACTATAGCTGATTTTCCCTCCAATGAAATGCAAACTTCTCACAGAAAAAAAAAAAAAAAAAACCCTCAAAATCCTTTATAGATAGAAAATCCTTTATAGGTTGAAGAAAGTACCACTTAGGATTATCACAGTCTTTTGGTGCTTTTGTGAAGTTAGTTCTGTAATTTATTTACTGAATCTTTCATGTGGTTTAGAATTCCAGAGAACTGACTGACAGCTAAACTTTGGAAAACAACTTATGGTTAAGTTTTTGACAATCTGCCCTGGGTGCCAGTTTATTCCAAGAGATGCAGCAAGGGCAAATCCATTTTATCCATATAATATCAAATACATGCTCCATTACTCAGATTCAATATATGAAATGTGAGCAAGGACTCACATTAAAGGACACAAGTGAAAATTTTAAAGTTGCAGAATAATATATATACTAGTTTCCAATTTAAGTTAAAAAAAAAAAAACTTCAAGACTATTTTGTGTATATTCATTCACACACCCCCCCCCACTGTATACGCAGTTGCATACAAAAAAGAAAGATACAAAGTTCACATTGATTATCTATAAATAGAATAACACATTCTATAAAAGGGGGGGGCTTTGTTTTTATTGCATAGTCTCTGATAAGCATTCATTTACCACTTACTTTTTAAAAACCTGGAGCAGTCATTTTAACCTTGTACATGAATACCTATAATAGCTCTGTAAAATGAGAACTTCGCATCTTCAGCAATGTCCTTGGAAGGGACGATAGAACAGTTCATAAAGCTCCTGGAACTACAACATGCAGGTGTTTCTTTAAAAATGTCTGGTAAAGATTTATTTAAAAGTAAATTTGTGACTACTGCCCCCAGTATGTCCTTTGTTATCCACCAATGGAGTGAAAGAGTTCTAAAGAGAATCCCCAAATGGCTAATATTTAGCTTTCGATAGATAGATAGCGCTGCACTTCATTCAGGTCACACACACCAATCCCCGCCCTCCTCACCCCACTCCCAGCTCACTTTCTTTCCCCTCCAATCCCAGCAGGATACCAAACATTGCTGAACCACACCTTCTTGGGTGGTGATAACTTTAAAGATATTACACTAAGAAATTGCTGCTCATTGTAGCAATAACAGAAAATACCAGTGAGCAAAAAGAAGTAAAAAGTCTTTTGTGATACCACGGTTTAAGACTTTCATTTACTGTGACTTTTAAATGCATTTGGTCTTTTTAAAAAAATGGATTGGACCTCACATTGTTTTGCAAATTGTTTTTTTTTTTT
>RJWJ010038757.1:0-14804 GCA_004363605.1 Indri indri
AGTGGAGGAATATATTGGCTTCAGCCATTCTCTGTCCAATCTATTGACAATTTTCTTCTGCTAGTTCCCAAGAACTGTTGAGTTGAGAGATGTGAGCAAGAATAAACTCTCCTCCCTCTGACTCAGGATAAGAACCCGAGAATCTACATTTCTCACAAACCCCTGTAGCTAATTTGTATGCAAATCAAAGTTTGATAACCACTCTGATAGAGAGGAGGTTGTGGATGGAAGCTGTATGGGAGAATCTACTGGAAAGGAAGAGGGGATGGTGTTGGTGTGTGTGGGCCAAGATGGTTTGGAAGGCTGGGAGGCCCCTTAAGAATTGAGAAAGTTAATGAGGCAACATTTGGTGGCTCCTCTAGCACATTCCTGTCCCTTGTACCACCCCCATGACCACCACCTCAGTTCTGGTCTGCCATGCACTGGGCTGGCTGCAACATAAGTCTGTTGCTGTCCTGCTGTTCCCCTCTTTCTCCTAGACACAGAGCTGCTGATGTGAGCTGGTTTGTAGCCCTTAGAGAGGAGCAGTGATGACACATTTGCGTTAACATCTTTCCATTTTTCTCCAGATACAGTCTGGGCGGCCTCATTTTAGTAGATGCTACACACTTGTGGCCTCCTAATTATCTTCTGCACCTGTGTGTAGTCTTTGCAGCTGCTCTGGAGTCTCCCAGGCCTCCACAGGCCCTCACAGGTTCCCAGCCCATCTGTCAGTCTCTCCATCCTCTTTCCTGACAGTGTGACTCAGCTGCAGCCAGAGAACAGAGGTCAGGCCTCCTGCTGCCTTTCCCTGCTCCATCATCATGGCCAGAAATGGGGAACATACCTTGGAGGGTATGCTTCTGCCTGGCTTTGCTGAGCTCACAGAGGCCAGCCACCTTAATCCCGAGACCTTTTCCCTGGGAAGAAGAGAGGGAACAGCAAACACAGCAGGTGAGCTCCTTAGAACTAGAGCCTGAGTCAGAAATTTAAATGCTGGGGCATGGTTTCTGGGGCCAGAGCTAATGGGAGCTCAGACCAGACTTGACAGCTTTGTGGGGAAAGGAGAACTTAACATTTGTTTCAAGGCTCTCTCTTGTCTTGATTTTGTATTACCTCCTTTCAAGGGAATGGTTTTTATCTTGAAACAGTCCCTTGGAGCATATTCTATACTGGTTGGCATCCTACTAGGTTGTTTTTCCTCATAGACGTGATCAGCATGTGTAACCCTTTAGGGAACGGGGTACATACTCTTTGAGTATAATCATTTCCAAGATCTTAGACCCAAAGAGATGTGTCTCTGAACCCTGATAATAGGATTCATGAAAGATGAAGATGATGTAGAGGAAGGAAAGGGGGTAGTAACCCAGGAGGCTCAGCCATTGGGTAAGCAGTGGAATGAGAAGCATTATGAAATCCTCCATTATCAACAGAGTGGGGTCATGTTATCAAGTGTGCACTTATCTGACTTGAGCTGGGTTTCCTAGAACAGAGGCTGAGACAGATTCATAATCATGGGACTTATTGAAGGAGTGCTTTTCAGGAAAAAAACTGTAATGGAGGGAGGGAAACAGGACAGGGGAGGGGAAAGAGCTGAGGAAGGGTAAGGGCTCAGCCTGATCCTTGGAAAGAAAAGCCCCGGCATGCCCCAGGATTGACCTCACCCTCTGAAGACTCCCCACCTGTGCTTCACCCTTGAGCTCCCCTCAGCCTCACCCATGCTCCTGAATGCTGGATATGCAAAGGGTCCCCTTCGTCAAGAGCTCCCAGTGGTCAACGCACATAGGTGAGCAAGCACCTATGCTATGGCATGTTGAGTCTTCACCTTGCGCTGGGAAGTGAATTAGTTCTTGTCAGTTAGCCTCCGCTCTTGGGCACTCTAGGTTACAAACTCATTTCAAACCTAGTTTTCTAACGGTTCTGAAATGACATTCTCCACAAATTTTTGCTCTGGGCTACAATGATGGGTTGTTATTTCCATAAACAGAGATGGAAACTTTGTTTCCCCTTTGAAGATCCAGTTGTACTTACAGGATAATTTCTTTTAATTTAATGTTTTAAAAATGATTAAAGTATTGAAGTTCTTAAATTTCTAACTAAAGGCTAACTTTACCTCAGTTAAGATGATAAAATCAATGTATACATGCCATGATTATTAATATAAAGTTTATTTTATAATAAGTTGAAATCTTTAAATAGTGTCATCTATTTGTTTAGTATGTATACTTAAGCATACATACAAAGGTATGTTATAATTAATGAATGAAGGAAGCTTATGGATGATGAAATAGAGAACTGATAACTTAAAATTGAAGTTTGGAATATTCTGTTAGCTCTTAACAAGAGGTCATAAAGAATTGTTTTCTACATTTTGTGTAATCTGCCCAGAAAACAGAGATTCCTTATCTTCTGCAAAAAACTCTCCCTTGAGAACCAGATAATTTTGTGTCTTTTTGCTGACTTTTGTCATATTCTTGAATTGCTTTATAAGGAAATAACAAAATTTCCTTGCTTCTAAAATAATTAAAGCTCCTGGGTCACCTTCTGTTATGTTCATCTTAAACTATTTTATTGCCACTCTGGTTAATAAGGGCGCCAAGCTACAAGCATTTTTTCATTCTCAGGCCCCTATGCTTCTATCAATCAGGGGCCAATCTCCTCTGACAACTCTTTTTTAATGTAGTGCCTACTTAGCAGGATGGATTGAAAGGCCTTGGAGATTTGTTAAGGCTCCTCAGCAGCTATAATATGTTCTCACCTTCAGGATAATAATTGACCTGATGTTTATATACATTTTCTTTTCCATTAAAGGAGTCTACCGTCCTCCATTTTGCTTATCTCATTTGTTATTGTAATAAATTAAACAGTCGTTTTGGTTTATCATCAACAGGTGCTTTTTTGCTCTCACCTCACTTTGCCTAAATGCCTATTATAAGATACAGGCCAGAAATTGGGTCCTAACACCAAAGAAAGACAGCTTCAGAGCTTTGGCAGGAAGGACTGCACCGGATACTCTAATTATTCATACTGCAAAGACTATACTCGTGGCTGTAGGTTTCACAGAGAGGCTAACCTTGCCGCTGTGAGCAGAGACCTGTCAGATGATACCAGGGGGCCTCAGTTGGGACTTCCGAAGCTCTTGTAAGCCAGAAGTAGACGGCTTTATGAAAGGAGACAGCTGCTTCACAGTCTGAAAAAATAAGAACTGGTTATGTAGACAGAATAAAAGGGATGAGAGAAATGTTATTGTTGGTATTAATAAGTATTTGTTGGCATTGTCTACAGTCTATTTTTGAAGGGCATACAAGGAAGCCCTTTGTCTGTATTTTAAGAGTACCTTTAACCCTCCATTTATTTAGCTGGCTATAGCTGTGAAAAGGGGGATGAAATACTCTTCCAGTAGTGCCTTATTTCTATTGAATCTTCCGAATTCATGAAAGACATTCTATGGGAAATCTTAACGTAAGCAACACGCCAATGAGTCACCAGGGGATTGTAAAGAGGATGGTGACAATAGCAGCTGAGATGCAGATTAATGTTTCTGCAATCGATTATGTTTAGTTACGATAATAATACCTACTCATAGCATTTTGTGTAAGGATTAAGGCAATAATCCGTGAGAAAAGTATCTTTATTTTATCTAGTTGACAAATAATAATTGTACATATTTATGGGGAATAATGTGGTGTTTTGATACATGTATACGTTGTGGAATGATCAAATCAGGTTTATTAGCATATCCATCACCTCAAATATTTATCATTTCTTTGTGGTGAGAACATTTAAAATCCTCTCTTTTAGCAACTTTCAAGTATACAATATATTATTACTAACTATAGTCACCAGCTGTGCAATAGACCACTAGAACTTACTCTTGCTGTCTAACTGAAACTTTGCACCCTTTGCCAACATCTCCACTTTCCTCCTCCCCCAAACCAGCCTCTGGTAACCACCATTTCTCTCTCTACTTCTGTGAGTTCGACTTTTTTATATTCCACATATAGGTGAGATCATACAGTATTTGTCTCTTGTGCCTGGGCTCATTTCACTTAGCATAGTGTCCTCTAGGTTCATCCATGTTGTCACAAATGACAGAATTTTCCGGTTTTTTTTTAAGCTGGATAGTATTCCATTGTATATATATATATATATATACCACATTTTCTTTATTTATCTATTGATGAACACTTAGGTTGTTTCTACATCTTGACTGTTGTGAATAATGCTGCAATGAACATGGGAGTGTAGATATCTCTTCAACATACTGATTTCCTTCTTTTGGATATAAACCCAGTAGTGGGATTGCTGGATCATATGGTAGTTCTCTATTTTTAGTTTTTTGAGGGACTCCATTTTCCAAAATGGCTGTACTAATTTAAAGTAACATCAACAATGTACAAAGGTTCCCTTTTCTCCACATCCTTGCCAACACTTCTCTTTAGTTTTTTGTTAATAGCCAGTCTTACAGGTGTCAGTTGATATATCACTGTGGTTTTAATTTGTATTTCTATGATAATTAGAGATGTTTAGCATTTTTTCATGTATCTGTTGGCTACTTTGTCTTCTTTTGAGAAAATGTCTATTCAGGTCCTTTTCCCCCCTTTTTAATAGGTTGTTTTCTTGTAATTGAGCAGTCTGAGTTCCTCGTGTATTTTGGCTATTAGCTCTTTACCTGATGTATGATTTGCAAATATTTTCTCCTAATCTGTGGGTTGTCTTTTCACTGTATTAATTGTTTCCTTTACTGTGCATAAACTTTTTAGTTTGATGCAATCTCATTTGTCTATTTTCCTCTTTGTTGCCTGTGCTTTGGGGGTTATATTCAGGAAATCACTGCTTAGACCAGTCAGGGAGTTTTTCCCCTATGTTTTCCTCTAGTAGTTTTACAGTTTCAGGTCTTACATTTCAACTTTTAATCTATGTTAAGTTGATTCTTGTATAGATTCTTAAAATCTATTTTAAGTTCATTCTTCTGGGATGCAAGATTGGTTCAATATACACAAATCAATAAAAGTGATTCATAAATCAACTCATTCTGGGTAACAGATTTAAACCTAAGGAGCAAAACTATTAGAATTCTAGAGGAAGATGTGGGAAATACTCTTCTAGACATTGGCCTAGGCAAAGAATTTATGAAGAAGACCCCAAAGGCAATCACAGTGACAACCAAAATAAATAAATGGGACCTGATCAAATTAAAAAGCTTCTGCACAGACAAAGAAACTGTCACAAGAGCAAACAGACAACCTACAGAATGGGAGAAAATTTTTGCGTGCTACAAATTCGATAAAGGGTTGATAACCAGATCTACTTAGAACTCAGGAAAATCAACAAGAAAAAAATCAAACGACCCTATCAAAAAGTGGGAAAAGGACATGAACAGAAACTTTTCAAAAGAAGACAGAATAATGGCCAAAAAACAAATGAAAAAATGCTCAACATCTCTAATTATCAGGGAAATGCAAATCAAAACCACAGTGAGATATCACTTATCTCCAGTGAGACTGGCCTTTCTCAAAAAGTCCCAAAACAATAAATGTTGGCATGGATGCGGAGAGATAGGAACACTCATACACTACAGGTGGGACTGCAAACTAGTGCAACCTCTGTGGAAAGCAATATGGAGATACCTTAAAGAGATACAAGTAGAAGTACCATTCGATCCAGCAATCCCATTACTGGGCATCTACCCAAAAGAACAAATGATACTCTATAAGAAAGACACCTGCACCTGAATGTTTATAGCAGCACAATTCACAATTGCAAAGATGTGGAAACAACCCAAGTGTCCATCAATACACAAGTGGATTAATAAAATGCGGTATATGTATACCATGGAGTACTATTCAGATTTAAGAAACAATGGTGATATAGCACCTCTTGTATACTCCTGGATAGAGTTGGAACGCATTCTACTAAGTGAAGTATCCCAAGAATGGAAAAACAAGCACCACATGTACTCACCATCAAATTGGTATTACCTGGTCAACACATAAGTGTACATATAAGAATAACATCTATTGGATGTCGGGCAAGGAGGAGGGGGAGGGGGAGGGGGAGGAGGGGACGGGTATATGCATACAGAAAGAGAGCAATGCGCACCATCCGAGAGATGGACATGCTTGAAACTCGGACTCGGCGGGGAGGGGAGGTAAGGGCAACATATGTAACCTAAACATCTGTACCCCCGTAATATGCTGAAATAAATTTAAAAAAAGAAACAATGGTGATATAGCACCTCTTGTATATTCCTGGATAGAGTTGGAATGCATTCTACTAAGTGAAGTATCCCAAGAATGGAAAAACAAGCACAACATGTACTCACCATCAAATTGGTATTAACTGATCAACACATAAGTGTACATATAAGAATAACATCTATTGGATGTTGGGCAGGAAGGAGAGGGGAGGGGGAAGGAGGGAGGGGGAGGAAGCGACGGGTATTTGCATGCACAAAGAGTGCAATGCGCACCATCCAAGGGATGTGCACACTTGAAACTCGGACTTGGGGGGGAGTAGGGAGGCAAGGGCAACATACATAACCTAAACATCTGTACCCCCATAATATGCTGAAATAAAAAAAAAAGTGATTCATCACTAATAGAATGAAGGACAAAAACCATATGATTATCTCAGTAGATGCAGAAAAAACTTATTTGACAAAATTCAACATCCTTTTATGATAAAAAAACTCTCAACAAATTAGGTATAGAAGGAATGTTCCTCAACACAGTTAAGGTCATATATGACAAGCCCCCAGTTAAGAACATACTCAACAATAAAAAGTTGAAGGCTTTTCCTCTAAGATCCAGAAACAGGACAAGGATGCCTACTCTCACCACTTTTGTTCAACTTAGTACTGGAAGTTCCAGCCAGAACAATTAGGCAAGAGAAAGAAATAGAAAGCATCCAAATAGGAAAGCAAATGAAGTTGTCTCTGTTTGTTGGTGACATAATCTTTTACAGAGAAAATCCCAAAGACTCCACCAAAAAACTGCTAAAACTGATAAATAAATTCAGTAAAGTTGCAGGATACAAAAAAATCAGCTGTATTTCTCTTCACTATCAGCAAACTATCTAAAAAAGAAATTATGAAAACAATTCCATTTACAATAGCTACAGAAAATAAAATACTTAAGAGTAAATTTAACCAAGGAAATAAAAGATCTATATACTGGAAACTATAAAGCATTGATGAAAGACATCAAAGATGACACAAATAAATGGAAAGATAATCCTGTGTTCATAGATTGAAAGAATTAACATTGTCAAAATGTCCATACTACCTAAAGCAATCTACAAATTTGATGCAATCCCTATCAAAATTCCAATGTCATTCTTCACAGAAATAGAAAAAAAAAATCCTACAATTTGTGTGGAACCACAAAAGATCCCAAATAGCCAAAGCAATCTTGACCAAAAAGAACAAAGTTAGAGGCATCACAATATACTACATTTCAAAATATGTCACAAACCTATAATAATCAAAACAGTATGGTACCAGCATAAAAACATATACATTGCCCAGTGGAATAGGATAGTGAGCCCAGAAATAAACCCACACATCTACAGTCAACAAAGGTGCCAAGATCATACAATGGGGAAATGACAGTCTCTTCAATAAATGATGTTGAGAAAACTGGACATTCATATACAGAAGAACAAAAAGGAATTATTTAAAATATTATTTTTTAAGGATAGTATCACTAGCATAATTTCATTTGATCCTCTTGGGAACTCTGTGAAGCAGGAATATAGAAATGTGGAGACAATTGGCAAACTGGAGTAAGAAGAAGAAGGAAATACATCTTCCATAAACATGCATAACTTCTGGTCCTTTCTCAGTCACTTGTTGCTTTTAGATGACAAGGTGAATGGCACCTTCTGCACTTATGCAGTACACAGTATGCACAACTGTACATGGTAGTTCTGGTTAAGAAGGTGACATTTAGGTAAATATCTGAAAGTGGTGAGGTAGCGAGCCTTGCAGATATTTTAGAGACGAGCATTTCAGGTAGAGAAAACAACATGAGCAAAGGCCTCAAGCAGGAACAGGCACAGTATGGTTAAAGAATGGCCAGAAGGCTAGTAGTGTAAATGGGACTTGAGTGAGAGGGAGAGTAGATGGAGGTGAGATCAGGATGTTACAGAGGGACCTGACCATTTGGCTCCACAGGCCCTTGTAGGGTCCTTTGACTTTTACACCAAGTAAGATGGGAGCCTTTACAGGGTTTTGAACAGAGGTATGACATGACACTAAAAGGCTCACGTAGATTATTGTATTAAGGGATAAATATAGAAGCAGAAAGATCAGTTAGGATGCTACTGCAAAAATTCAAAGCAATCTAGATATTGTAGGCAATGGGATACAACAATGAGTAAACCCAAGGCCAGGACCTCATGTCACTCACATTCTAGCTTGGAGAGATGGACAATAAAACAGACCAGCAGGTTGATATGCAATGTGTTAGGTGGTGACTAGTTGTATGAAGATAAGTGGGTAGGGAGTGAGGGACAGACCTCTGCCTCCAGCTGAAATGGAATGGTGGCAGCTGGTTACGTTCCTACTAATGACTTCTAAAACAGCCAGAAACACAGAGTAAAGGAAACATTTTTGAAGGCTTTTGAATGCAATCAAAATTGGGGGCAAAGAGGGAATCACAGAGAGTTATATTCTGTAGCTGTTCTTTCCTTTGCACATTAGCCAAAGTGTAAGACAAGAGGTTCCATTAAAATATAAATTGGACATGTTGTTCCTTTGGTCAACACCTTCTTATAAATATGCCTCTGACTCAATATAAAGCTAAGCCCTTTTCGGTTACCTATAGGCCTTACAATCCAGACCCCTTGTCAACTCTCTGACCATTCCCTGTGATAATTCCCTTTTGCACACTCTGCTTCAGCCACCCTAAATTTTTTGCTACTTCTCAAACATGCCAACCACATGCCTGACTCAGGGCCTTTGCACTTGCCCTGTTCTCTACCTGGAATGTTCTTCTAGCTATAGCATGGCTGTCTCCCATCTTTCTTTACTCAACACTATCTTTTCAATGGTTCCTTAACTGACACACTTTTAAAAATTATAACAACTCTCCCAGAATTCCTTATCCTCTTTCTCTGCTTATTTTTTTTCTCTATAGCATTAATCACCAGAGTCTTTACTACATACTTACTTGTTTTGATTACTTTCCCCAGAATGTAAGCTATATTGGGAACTTCTTTTACGTTTTGCTTACATTGCCTAAAACAGAGACTGGCCCATTATAGGCCCTCGACAAATACTTGTTGAATAAATAAATGAATGAATGACTTATGTAGCTCCAACGCTGCTAAATTTCAACCCAGATAGAGTTGAGTTTATTTCAAATTGAAGGAAACGAAAGCAGATGAGACAAAACTCTTCTTAGGAGGCACAGGGTTTTAGGAAACAAATGGAGGAAAGTCTGGCAAACCTCACCAATAGTCCCTTAAATTTTAAAGTTAAGGGCTGAAGACATGGGGTGGACTGGAGAAAAGTCAACATCGTTCAACCCTGAAGGGGCCAGAAGGAAAAGTATGTGGTCATACTGTGGCTATTTTTCTGACTGGTTTCTAAATAGCAGCTTGCAGCTCCATCTTGTTTCCGTGTGAGGGGAATGCTCTGTGGAGTGAAATGGAGTGGGAAGAGGTCTTGGTGAACAACCTACCGGGAACCATTTGCACAGCTGTAGACAAACCAGACAAGTGAGGGAAAATATAAAATTGTATTCAATCTCATCAAATAGTCCAAGAGCCTTTTGAATTTCTTTGTCATTCATCTTTTCTGCCCTTTGACCTATTCACCTAAACGTGAGCCACCTTCAATCCTAAATTACAGCTCCCTGTTGAACATGAGATTTCACCAACATATAATAAGGGTTCAATAAACTTTAGGTGAATAAGTAAATGAGACTAAATACGCAGTACGTAGAACATATGCATATATCCAATGGTGATATTCAAAATGTTTAACAATAGCTATGTCTCAGGCACAGGCCATCCAGAAAGAATGACCCCCATGAATAAATATTGTTAATAATAGTATACCTACACCAGTGTATACTGGTTGAAAATCAGCTTCATATTTATTATCTCTCTCTCTACTCCATTTACAACTTAAACATCACTGTCTAAGACACTGTACCTGTGACAATGCCGTTGGCCATTTGATCTTCAGCCTTATAAATTTCCTAATACATTCATTCACTTAGGGAAAGTTAATCAAATCACCTATTAAGTCCTGCCTTGCTAGGCTGTAGGCTTCTTAATGTTTTGCTGACCTTTTGAGTGGAAATTGTTCATCACTAAATATTAATTTTTTAAGTTCAGTCTAAATATACTCAGGCTTTAGGCCAATAAACCAATGATAATTTGCATGCCCACCCAGTCTGATCTTTTCATTATCTTGGCAAAAGTAATTTCTCAGAAAAATCATTTACTGATAAATTCTGCTTTTATTATTCAAAGAGCTCTTATAAGTACAAGTGTGTCTTCAATGATAAAAAAAATTTTCCTCTTCTTCAAGATTAAATATAAAACTTTAATTAAAATACTCAAGGCAATAAAGTCAAATTCTAATCCCTTTATGTAGTCAATGAAATGGTATTGAAAGAGAGGCATAGTGGATTTTTTTATTAATAATCTACCTAATCTTTTTAAAAATTTTATTATCTTCCAAAAAATAAGCTGGCTGAGATATGTTTCTTCTTTATAGGAGGCAAAATTTTCCAATGAAGTTGTCATTATTCACTCAGTCAACATTAAAATAATCAGCTAAAGGTAACGTATCTGCAAAATTAAAGTCTGGTCTGCTAACAAACACGTCATCCCTTTGTAGACCATGACATATAATTATTTCTGTGTCATTTTATTTACTGTATGTCTTTCTCATCCCAGAATTCATTATGGAGTCAGAAAAAAATTCTTTAGTTTTATTGAATGAAAATATGCCAGGAGCAAGCAAGTAATATTTCATCATATAGTTCTATAATTTTCAGTATTTGTTCTGCAATCTTCTAACACATATTGTCTATACCTCCAATCTTCTTCCCCACCTACATAAAGTTGTTTTACCCTGTTGTTAGGAAAAATGTTAAAGTTCATTTGAATACACATACACACACACACACACACACACACACACACACACAATGGAAATGTTCTCTCAGCCATCACAATTATACTATTATATGTCTTGTGCACTGTGAATAATAAATCTAACTGTTCCAATAGTCTCTTCTTACATCAAGTTGCCAGCTCTCTCTTTTTCAAAGACAAGTAAGCTTTTTGAAAATTAATATGTGGTTATAAAAAGGTATACAACTAACAGGGGAACCATCACCTTGAAGATTACAAGTAAGTCTTTGGAAAAATGACTTGTGATAGACAAATTAAAACTTAAAACACTGTCATGTTTTATGAAACAAGAAGAGAAAGTTAATGTCATGAAAGGGAAATGACTGTGTCATATTCATGAACATGTATTAGAGTATTTTCCATCTAGCACTCGCTAAATGAATCATTGTCAATTTGATAGTTGAAGAAAGAATTTCTGAACTAAAAGTAATACATGGGTGTGTATATCAGCACCTAAACACATCCTAAGTGAATTTTGTATTTAAAGAAGGAAAGGTTAGTGAGTAGGTAGGTAGGTAGATAGATAGATAAATATTAAATAGACAGATAGTCTGCTTGGTTCTCCTTTCCAAAATTCTATGTAATAATATCCTTTTCCTACTTCATAGAAGAAAAGCCCACTTCATCCCCATCCAGAAAATTAATATTATACATTATTACACTTAGTGTAAAAATCTCTAGAACAATTCAGAATAATAGTATCAAGATTGAGAAAGCAAATGACCTTAAAGCCTTAGTAAAAGATACTTTTTCAGATCAGGGAGGTAGCAATATGATGCTTTAAATAAAATAAATAATAATCTATAGAGCATTAAAAAAATTGTTTGACACTAGTGAATGTATGATTTTTTGTCTTAAAATATATGAGTTTAAAGAATTGAATGACATTAGTATAGAAAATACTTTCTAGTCCTATGTACTTATATATTAGTTTGTGCTTCCTAAAATTTTATGTAAAACTAAATATTGTTTTTGGCCTGACTTCTTTCAATATAATGTCTTTGAAATTCAACCATGTTGTTGTATGTATCAATAATTCATTGCTTTTTATTAATAAATGGTATTCAATTGTATGGCTATACTACAGGGTTTTGTGTGTGTGTGTTTTTTATAAATTTAGGTTGATTGTGGGTATTACAAAAAAAGCTGCTATGAACATTTGCATACAAGTCCTATACATACATTTGGACATGTTTTCTTTTCTCTTGTGTAAACATCTAGGAGTAGAATGAATAGATCATATAGTAAGTATATGTTTAACGTATTAAGAGACTGCTACACTATTTTCCAAAGTAGTTGTACCATTTTATTATACATTCTCACCAGCACTGTGTGAAAGTTCCAGTTCTACCACATTCTTACCAATACATAGTGTGGTCAGTCTTTTTAATTTTAGCTATAAGGAGGAGTGTAGCGGTTTTAATGAGGTATTAATATGAAGTTCTATAATAGCTAAGGATGTTCAGCATTTTCTCATGAGTTTATTTGCCATCCCTATATCTTCTTTTGTGAAGTGTTTGTGCAGATATTTTTTCTTTGGGTTTTCTGTTTACCGTTGAATTTTGTGTGTTCTTAATATATTCTGAATGCAAGTTCTTTATTAGATATACGATATACAAATATTTTCTCCAAGTCTGTGGCTTTTTTTTTCTTCCTTTTCCATAACAGAATCTTCCAAAAAGCAGATTTTTTTTTTAAATTTGATGCAGTCTAATTTATTATTGTTTTCTCTTTTGGAGTGTGCATTTGATGTCATATCTAAGAAAATATTGCCTAACCCGAGGTCACAAAGATTTTCTCCTCTATTTTCTTCTAGAAGTTTTATAGTTTGAGGTTTTAAATTTGTCTGTGATTCATATTGAGTTAATTTTTGTATATAGTACAAGGTAAATCTTTTTTTATATATGGATATACAATCAGCATTTGTTGAAAGACTCTCCTTTCACCAGAGAATTGCCTTTGTACCTTTGTAAGAAATCAGTTGTTTGTATGTGCATTGCTCTATTTTTGTACTCTCTATTCTGTTCCATTGGTCTATTTGTCTACCCTTCTGCCAGTGGCACATGTCTTGATTACTGCAGCAGGGCTGTACTCTCTCTGTAGGATCTAAGGGAGAATCCATTTTTTGTCTCTTGCAACTTCTGCTAGCATTCCTTCACTTGTGGATGCATCACTCCTATCTTCAAGACCAGCATTATCAAATCTCCCTCCTCTCTGTCTTCACGTCATCTTTTTCTCTGCATGTCTAAAATCTCTCTGTGCTTTCCTCTTACAAAGATACATGTGATTGCATTTAGGGCCCACCTGTATAATCCAGGACAATCTCCCCATGTCAAGACTCTTAATCACATCTTTAAAGACTCTTTTTGCCATATAAGGTAGCATTCACAGGTTCCATGGATTAGGAGGTGGCTATCTTTTGGGGGACCACTTTTCAGCTTCCCACAGTCTACTCCTGAGTCCCGAAAGATTCATGTCTATTCCACATGCAAAATACATTCACCTCAACCTAACATTTCCCAAAGTCTCAACCCATTACAGTCCAAAATCTCCTTTAAATATCACCAGCTCAAAAGTTCCAAATCTTAACATCTAAATCATCTAAATAAGGTGTGGGTGAGACTGTGGGTGTGATCATCCTGGGGAAAAATTCATTTCTATCTATGGACCTGTGAACCTAGAAAACAAATTCTCTGCTTCCAAAATACGATAGCGGGACAGGCATAGGGTAGCAGAGATAGACATTCCCATTCACAGGGGAAGAAAATGAAAGGAAAAGAGGGGTCAACTGTTCAATTTTGAAATCCAGCAAAGGTAATTCCTTTGTTTCAGGGCCTGGGAGTAGTCCTCTGTAGCTCTAGGCCCCACCCTCTGCATCTGTGGCTCTGGCTGTGAAGTCATTCTTCCTTTTTCTTGAAGGGTGTTGCACCTGAGTAGTTTTTATCAGGCTATTTCATGCCTGTGGAATTTTGGGAATGGCCAACATTATTAATTTTCTTGTCATTGTCACAGTGCAGCTAGACAAAGTAGTTGTCTAGCAACTAAAAAATGGAAGGTGCAGATGTAAGGTTGAGCCACCAGTGCAATGATGGCATTAATTAATTGGCTTCCAGGCACAATTTCACCCTATTTCTGTCCCTTTCAGTCCAAACTGGCAGTGTTTCTGCTGGTACAACATTCTCAAAAACCTTGTGAGTCTCCTGTGTATGTCATGGGGATTTATGCTATTAGATGAGAGAATCCTCCGCAGATCTTTCCTAGATAATCTCATCTCTATTCCTGGATTTTTCTGTGATCCTTAAGAAGATCCATAAGTCACTGTGCTAATCTTGTTAGCACTAGCAAAAGGTTATTCAGCCACACTCATAGTCTTCTCTCCAGAACATGCTTTCCTAACAGCAAATCTCCTAATTTTAGCATCTTATCTTTTTTTTTTTTTTAAATCCAGATGTGCTGAGAATTTACCCAAACATTAAGGCCTAGTTTCTTTTTGTTTAACAGTTCTAGTTCTCTCAACTTATGTCTTTCATCTTGTATTTTATTATAAGTAGGAGGAAGAAATCAGCCAATCCTTCAACACTTGGCTTGAAAATATACTCAGTTAAATATCCAATTCCTTGCTTATAAAGTTTGTTTTCCACACAACTGTAGTACACAATTCAGCTAAGTTT
>RJWJ010038758.1:0-14808 GCA_004363605.1 Indri indri
AAAAGACTGAATTTATTTCTAGCAGAGTGGTAATTTTAATCAGGATACTTGTTAACATTTAGATGTAATTGTTGATTTATCCTAATGATCTAACATTCTATACTCTCAAATGGCAGGGGAAAATTGGACAGATTACTTAGAGGAACTTATTGAATATGAGCTTATTTTTTAAAAGCCTGAAAAATATACTTTGAGTTTAATTAGCATGCTACATGTCCAAACTAAGTCATGATTGATTATGTTACTTTTATATATATATATATGCATATATTATTTCTACTTAAAGGAATGACAAAGTTTTTCAATTTGTTTAATTTTTTAAAATATAGATAAATGGACCAAAAAGACAATTCATAAAGTGGATACTTAAAAACCAGCAAAAGAAAAAAAGAGGAATACAGAATTAATAAACATGAAAGAAATTAAATTTAATAAACAGGGGTAACATTATTTTTCTGAATCTAGACCCAATTTTATTTTACATTACCAAATGCTATTTTAATTTTTAAATAATATGATCTTTTACAAACATTTAAATAATAAAATATACTTATAATCTTTCTATAAACACAAAGCCACTGTCATTACTTTCCTGGCCCTTTTTTAATTGCATATCTTTTATACAGGTGTTTTCATAATGAATAAATAATTTTGAATTTGGTTTTATAAGTAGAATCTCGAGATCTTTCCCATATTATTTGAAATAAAGCCTTGGCTACGGTGAAGACAGTAGGCAGTGCCATGGGGTGGGATCTCAGTATTTCATTCCTTGCCCATTCAAGAATATCAGGCTTGGTGATGGTGGTGCTGTCCAAATGCTGAAATAGCCTTCCCATGTGACTCACTATTTGCCCTGGACCGGGAGGGTTTGGGGAGACCACACATGATCACTGCAGCTGGCTGTCCTGTCTATGTAGAAAGACAAACAGAAAAGAGCAGGACCAACCCTAAAGGGTCTTGCCCATGCTTAGGACGTATTGATCCTGATACAATGAAGACACAAAAAGCTTGACGTTCTGTGAAACTCAGTGACATTGGAGATAGCTGATGACATTCTATTTCCCAGAGTCATCCTCCCTCTGTCTCTCTTTCTTATTCTACCTCCTATCTTTCACTTTCTTCATTTTTTATGATATTCCATTTTAAAAATAGTTGTTCATTTTCTTCTATCTAGGGCTTTGGTGCTTAGTTCTACTCAAAAGAATTATTCAGCTCAGTTTCTGATACTGAGAGCTAAATTGTTACTTGCCTGAATATAAAGGATATGTTTATTTTTCTTCTTCTTCTTTACTTAAAGAATATTGCTTATTTCTAGTAAGAGCTGTAGACCTATTTGGCTAGAAAACGAAACCTGTTGAAATGTAATTTATAGAGTGTGCATGCCAGGCATTGGTGGGAGCCAGGCGGGATCACAAGTGCTCCTGCACTGTGCTTTTCACATTGGCTTCCAGTAGCTTAGCATATTGATTTTACAATTTATGGCTTTCAAAACCATTTGCAGCCTTGATCCTTCTTACAGTTCCAATTTGCTTATGTCAGTCAAGAACACTGAAATTGTTCCGTGGCAGCATGTTTCCTTTGTAGCTCTGATTTTTTAATAGTTCAATTCATTTAAATTGGGATCGAAAGCTAACATTGATTTTCCTTTTTAATGTCTAGCATTCCTCAAGTTCCAGTCCCATATATTTTGGGCTTATTACACATATGTTTAAAAGGACAGCTTTGGTAGGTAGTAGTATTTTACAAGTTCCCCTTGCGTTGTCTCAATTACTGTAACTGACTCAGATCATTGGATAAGCTATCCAGACCAGAAAAAAAGACAAGTGAACCAGACAGGCAAAGAGGCCTGGAATGTCTCAGCATTCACATGGAAATTTTAACTCTCTACTGGGTCTGAAGCCCATGAATCTACATACTGGCTTTGTGATTTTACCTTTGTGGAAAGTAAACTGGAGTACTCTTCCCTATAGGCCTGTTGGCTGGCTAGCTACCCCCATCTTAACTTTCAACCATTCTTCCTTACCTTACCTTACATTTTCACCCTCAGAGGAATTTGGTAGCTGCAATGTTTGAGTTTTTCTAAGGTTCTGCAGCATTAATCCCTTTAAATCCTCTTGGCCCCCAACACCTACAGGCTCAGGTTTCATTGTTTTCTGCTCTGCAAAGTCAGCTACCTCTCCTCTGTTGGCTCTTCAGCTTTCAGAATTTCTATATTTCTCATTCATCATTTCTCATCCCATTCTCTTTGACCTCAATTTATACCTTCTTTTATTTATCATAATCTTGGTGGACCTTCTGGAGAGAGTGGAGCTAAACATATTGTTAGGTAGATAGTCAGGGATTCTGGGTCTCCCAGGGATGCAAGTGGGCCCCCATCCTGGTACCGCCCCACCTTAATCCTGTCCCAAGTAACTGTAATACCTGGGAGAGGAGGAAAGGCACTATGAATCTGCCAATCAGCACTTGGCGCACCAACTGCAAAAGAATGCAGAGGACTCTCTAGCCCATGGGTCAAACAGCATAGGTACGATAGAGTACGGAAAGTGAGCTAGAACAACCAGCTTGCAGAAAGACTCATGGTAGATCCTCATGCGTAGTAAGACTTAGGTCATATAACTCCCAATTGTCCAATCAAAGTGGTTTCATGGTGACGTTTGAGCCATGAGGGAGGTCCCAATCCAGGCACTATAAAACAAGACCCAGATCATAATCGAGCCCTTCCTTTTTTTTGCACTCTTTTGCTACAACAATGGGTCCAACCATCATCTGTGGAATATGTATCTCACTCTGTAAACCTATATCTTGCTCTTGCTCTATAATCCTTTCTTTCTTCAATAAACCTCATTTTCATGCTTGCCTTACTTTGGCGTGTCTGGTCATTCTTCAGCCATGAGTGTGTCAAGAACTGACATTTCAGACCCCAACCCAACAATATGTCTTCATTTACACCAAAAATTTCTAGTCTTAATTTGCATAAGAATTGTGCCCCAGAGACCTGTCTCAAAGGTTTTATGTATAGCATTTATATATATTATAGTTTTTTATCATCAAATAGCTTATATTTAAGATTCAGTGTGTCAAAAATTATGTTATGATAAAACACATTAATTTTGGGGAGAATGAATTCTAAATAGTTGAGACCTGTTCTTGCATTCATTTATGCATTTAAAAATATTTATAACACACATTTCCTACACCAGGTGCTGTTGATACAGCAGTAAACAACACTGACGAAGTCCCTTCTCTCATGTAGCTTACTTTCTAGACAAAGGAGATAGAAAATACAAAAGAAAGAAACATGTATGTTCAGTGGTGACAAATCTAGGAAGAATAATAAATAAGACCCATTGTAAAGGGCCTGAATGTTAATATTTTAGAAAGAATAACCAGGGTAGGCCACTTTCATGAGTTGGCAATTGTTTTTAATTTTCTTTTTTATATTCCAGTTGGATAAAAAAAATTCTCTACTGTTATCCACATTTACTATACATGGTTTTTATTCATAGGGAATCCAGTAGAGGCAGGTCTTCTGGGAAACACCTTGAGGTCACCTTTTTGTCTGAATAAATCAAAAACGATTCTTCTCTTATCTGCTTTGTGAAAGACTATGGTAATATATCATTATCTAGGTACCTGTAGAAGAGTAGGCATTGTATTTCCATTCTACACTTCGATATGTTGCCATGGAATCAACTCCTTCTTGGCATTATTTGAGGGAACAATTGAGATTTTGTCTTTTTCCAGGATAATTAATTCCAGACATTTTTACATTTGATATCTAGGTGAGAGTTTTATTAGTTGAAAAAAGAATGCCCAGAATCAAAACTCAATAATTTCATCATTAATATTATGCTAATCATACTAGTTATTGTAACAAGATGTTAATGGCCGCAAATATTACATTAAATAAAAGATAATTTCCTACTTCATCTAAAACTACTAGTAATATTAACATTGAAAGTTTTCACAGTGTTGACTAAAGTGTAAAAGTCTTACTTTTAATTAGTTTGTGTTGGATGATCTCTCAGGCAATTTAATTTATTTCTCTGTTACAAAGGAAGTATGTGTGTGTGTGTGTGTGTGTGTGTGTGTGTGTGTGTGTGTGTGTGTGTAATATATGCATGCCTGGATCGTAGAATAGGAAGTATGTGTGTTTATATAATTTATCTTATTATTAAGAAAAAAAAGCCTCAAAATTATCTTGAGGCTTTTTTCTTCATAATTTTCTTCAAACCTATCATACTGGTAGGTTTTTTTTCATTTTTTGTTTGTTTCTTTGTTTGTTTGTTTTTGGTAACACTAAAACCTGGACAATTTTTTTTAATGAAATGAGGGGCCACGGATATGGCAGCTTCCATTTCTTACTTGCAGGTTCTGTGAAAGCTTTGTGTGTGTGTATATATATATTCTATGTGTTACACAAAAGGCAATCAGACAATATAAAAGCACTTAGAATGGAAAAAGTATAATAGGCAAGTTTGATCAGGAGTGTTGGGACTTTTAAGTATTAAAAAAATAAAAATAAGTTATTTGTTGAAATGCAGTCCGTATTAGAAATTAGTTGTTTTTTGTAGATGGGTAGTTCCTCCTTTTATATAATAAAAGAGATTCAATATCTGCATAAAATAAAATAGATATAAAGCCTTTATAGAATTAAGGACAGGCGCTCCACAGTTGGTGGCACCTTGTCTACCTCCATGAAATCTTAGGATATCTATACATCTTTCCTAAATCTAGAAGAAGAAATTAAGGTTTAGATGATGATAACTACTCAAAAGGAAATAGATTCATAACAGTCACAGCAACGTGTCCCTTGCCCTCATGTCCTATCTTCAAGGCAGCATCGCCTTCTCATTTCTAAAACTCACCTCTCCTCTCTTTACTGACTTTCTCTGCCAGCATCTTTCAGGATCTTGCTCCTCATGAATCTCTTTTGTCTTTTATGTATTTTCACATTCTGTTTTCTTTTTCTTTTCCTTTTTTTTTTTTTTTTTGGCCAGATTTTTTCTTCTTCAGCCATCACATACTCAAACTTCTCCATGCTAATACAAATTTTAAAAAGCAAACCAAAGCAATAACAACAAATCAATCTTTTCCAGATTCTTCTTCCCACTCAGATACTTGCTTATACCCATTCTCCCCTTTCTTGCCAGACTTCTAGAAACAATAATCTACATTTGATTTATCCAATTCTTCATCTTGATTCATTAATCCAACACAATCACTGTTTTATTTTACGAATTGACTGAAATTGCTTTCTTCAAGCTTAACAGTACCTTCCTGATTTTGAAAACCTGAATCTTCACCCCACTGAATGTCTCTGTAGCATTTTCTACTACTGTTTTTTCATTTCAGTGTTTCCACTCTTGGTTACACTGACGCTGCATGCTCCTAATTTTCCTCCTCTCACTTGGATGAATCATCTCAGTTACCATTGCTGCATTCTCTATTTCCATCTTTCTCTAAATGCAGATATTTTCAAGGATCCTTCACCAGTCTTATTTTTTAGCTTCCTATTTCTCTTTGCACACAATCTCAGATATTTCTACTGTTTTACCTATCACTTCCATGCAAATAAATTCACAGATCTGTATGTCTAGCTCTGACCTTTTAAAATGCTGAGGGATCCAGATTCCCATTCCAGCTGTCTATTGAGCTTTTCCTCTGGGTTGTCATTCTGGCATCTCAAACTTGACATGTACAAACTATAAATCTCCATGTTTCCTTTTCTTTCTTTCCTAAACATTCCTTTTGTTGAAAGCCACATACCTTTCAAGACCTAGTACAAAGGCCTCATTTTTCTAAAAGACTCCAATAATGTCAGTAGTAAAGGCTAATTGAGTAGTAAAGGCTTCAGTCCTTAATAAAGCCTAAAGCCTTTATCTGAGAAAGCCCTACAGGACAGTGGTTAATAAACCTGAAGCTTCCATATCAGGCTGCCCTGGGTTTGAATCCTAACAATACCTTGGGATTTTGTGAACCTTCTCAAGTCACTTAACATTGCCGAGCCTTAGTTTTCTGACCTGTAATATAAAAATAATAAGCAGGGTCATTGAGTAATAAGTGACACAGTTAATCATGAGTGATTCACGATTATTTTCAGAACATGAATACTTAAGTGATAGCAATAATTATTATTAAAAATAAAATAAAATTCTTAGAGTATTTAGAGTATTTTCTTAGACTGTTTTCTGCTGCTATAACAGAGCACCACAGAGTAGGTTATTTATAAAGAACAGAAATTTATTTAGCTCACTGTTCTAGAGGCTGATAAGTACAAGAGTGTGGTGCCACATCTGGCAAGGGTCTTCCCATGGGAGAAGGTGACAGGTGGAAGCAAAGACATGGGACAAAGAGAAAATGGAGGCTGAATGTTTCTTTTTCTCAGGAGTCCATTCTGGAGAAAACTAACTCACTGCTGCAATAATATCATTAATCCATTCATGAGGGCAGAGCCCTGGCAACCTAATCACCTCATAAAGTTTCACCTCTCAACAATGTCGCATGGGAGATTAAGTTTCCAACACATGAAATTTGGAGGACAAATTGAAACCATTGCATTCTTCCCTTGGCCCCCAAAATTCATGTCCTCTTCACAATGCAAAATACATTCTTTCCATCCCAATAGCCCCAGAGTCTTAACTCATTCCAGGACCAACTCAGCAGTCCAAAGTCCAGAGTCTCATCTGAATCAGATATGAGTGAAACTCAAGGTACTACTCATCCTGAGGCAAATTGCCTTCATCTGTGAATGTGTGAAATCAAAACAAATTATTTCCAAATACAATTGTGGGACAAACATAGGATAGATATTCCCATTCCCAATGGGAGAAATAGGCAAAAATAAATGATTAACTGGTTGAAAGTAAGTCCAAAATCCGCCACATGCGTCACAGATGGGGCAGCTGAGGAATACTGCACAGAGTGTAGGGAGCAGAGTCCCAAGGTGGCCCATGGCAATGAACCCATGAAGGACACCCAGGATCTGTCCCCCAAAACCACTTTGCCCTCCTGCAACTCTGGGCCTGTGATGGGAGGGGAAATCTAGAAGATCTCTGAAATGCTCTCAAGGTCTTTCTCTCATTATATTGATGAATAATACCTGTGTCCCTATTATTCACCTATCCAGGGTAATCGCTTTAGCAAAGAGTCACTTGATCACACCTTTAGTATTCTCTTCCAAAGAGGCTTTTTAACTTCATACGGCCGTGCTGCAAATTTTCCAAATTTTTCCACTCTGCTTCTCTTTTAATTACAATTATGCCTTTAAGCCATTCCTTTCTACTTGCATCTCACTATATGCAGTTAAAAGTAGTTATGCAACAGCCTAACTGCTTTGCTTCTTAGATATTTCTTCTACCAGATACCAGTTCATCACTCTTAAGTTCCATATTCCATGAAGTCCTCAGGCATGGATACAATTCAGCCAAGGTCATTGTTCCTGTACACTAAGTTTCCAATACCTTGTTCCTCATTTCCATTTGAGACTTGTCATAATGGCCTTTACCAGCATTGGTATGGTATTCTACCAGCATTCTGGTCACAAAAAGAGAAGACTAAGGAAAGTCTTAATCTTCTTAGATATTACTTTCTTCTCTTCTTTTGAATCCTCACCAGAATCACAATTACTGCTCCATTTACAGCAATCTAGGCTTTTCCTAAAGTGCTCCTCTAAATTCTTCCAGTCTTTACTCATTTTCCAGTTCCAAAGTCATGTTCACATTTCCAAGTATTTATTATAGCAACAGTCCCACTTTTCCATACCATTGGTCTTTCTTTGTCTGTTTTCTGCTGCTATAACAGAAACTACAGACTGGATAATTTATGAATAACAGAAGTTTATTTGGCTCACAGTTCTAAAGGCTGGAAAGTCCAAAAGCATGATGATGGAATCTAACAAGAGTCATGGTATGGTGGAAGGCAGGAGGCAGAGCGAACACACAAGACAGAAAATTAAGACCAAACTTATCTTTTTATCAGGAGCCCACTCCCAAGATAACTAGCCCACTCCTGCAATAACAACATTAATCTATTCATGAGGGAAGAGCCCTAAGACCTAATCACCTCTTAAAGATCCCACCTCTCAACTGTTGTATGGAGGATTAAGTTTCCAACGCATGAATTTTGGGGGACATATTCAGACCGCAGCAAGTACAGTGCATGTTCCAAAATGGAAATTTGATCTGGAGACATCCTCACCTCTTTTAGAAATAGCCGAAAGTGAATAAAGAGAAAAACATCCTTCCTGTCTGCAAAAAGACTTCCTGAAAGTTGCCTGATTTATTCCTCAAAATATAGCTGCAAGGGAAGCAGTGAAATGTGTCTTTTAATTAGATGCAAGGCCACTGTAAATATAGCAAGAAGAAAAAAGAATGGATATTGGGGTAGATAACTAAGCTTCTCTGCCTCAAGGACTATGAAAGCTTCCAATTAGACTTAATTATATCAGCTATGTAGATTAATTAGTATAATTAATCTATCTCATGATTACCTCTAGGAGAAAAGTATTCATAGATAAATTTATACATAAACTTGTAAAACATGATGAGAGTCTGATTTTAAGGCTCCCTAGATTTACATTTACAGCTAATCTGAGTAGTGCATGGGCTGCAAAATTTAGATACTATGTGGAATGAGAAATGTACGTGAATGTGAAAAGAAATCAATTTGGCCTTTAAAAGTAAAAATAAAAGATTTTGGCTTATATATTTCTAAGAGCTTCCCAGGCCCTACATTTATGTATGTATAAAATGTCACAAAGGTTTATATTAATGTCCAGAAAGAATTTAAGATGTATTCTCCTCATACAATTCTAAAGTTAGGAATGTTATGAATTAGTACAGAGATAAGAGAATTACGTCTGATCTCAAATATTACAAATGACTGAATATTACCGATTTTTGAATTTTAATGGTCAACATAAAATATATTAGAAAAAACCCTATTATGAATAAAAACTTATAAATATATAGAGAAAATAAACCATATCCTTACAAAATTTTCAAGTAGATTCAACAGTTTTCATGATTTCACCTCACTAGCTTTATCTACTGTCCTTTTAATTTTTTTCTAAAATATTTAAAAATAATTTCCTACATTATGTCACTCTACCAAAAAAAAAAAAAATTAAAAATAGTATTCAATTATATATTGACAAGAAATGTGTTTCTGTGTCTCTCAGAGGTTTGGCAATGCATGTCAAAAGTTCTCAAATGATACCTTTATCAAAAAGGAAGAACACTTGGCATTTACAAATGCTTTGTAATAACTATCATGTAGCCTTTTCTGCAGCAGTCATCCACAGTGTTAAAAAGACTTCGCTATGGTTGAAGAAGAGCAATTTAGGGCACATGCAGAGCTAATTGCAGCCAATATTCAATTTAGTCATCTCATCACCATGTGAAAGTTGATCTCCATGGTCAAAGAATAATGTATTCTAAGGCATGGTAATCTTGTTAGTTTAAACCTTAAAGTCTTTTTTATGAATAAAATTCTTGATAAATGAATATAGAAGTTTCTGTTTGGGGCAGGCATCAACATTCATCACCCTCCCACTGCTTCCATGTAATAATGTTTTACACGTTCCTTCTATATTTGATATTTGAGTATTCTTTCTCCTTTTAGAGGGAGCATTCATGCAAATCAAATAAAAAATTCCTGTTGAAAATTATCAGACTAAACATTTTAGAAATCTCTAGAATGTATTTTTAAATATTTCTTGAAATTCCTCTTTCATAAAAGATAACTACTATTAAAAATGACATCTTTTGAGATTTTAAGTTCATTTTAATGAGTAAAAATTTCTTTGTATTTAAATAATTTTCTTCTTCTAGTTCCTTTGTAAATCCACATATTTATACATCTTTCTTATCTTTTCAGTTCATAAACCCACTAAAAGTAGAATATATTTTAAAATCATTCAAAAGAAAATACCATTTTATTTCTATGAGTTGATAGAAAACCAAAGATTTGGCTGTTTAATAATATACCTATTTTTAAAATATTAGGCCAATTTTGTTATACAAGAAATTTTCACCTTAAACTTACTGTTACACAGAAATACATGATCAATATTTTAATCAAATACATATAGTGGTAAAGTTTACATAGAAATAAAAATGATATCCTAAATCTGTAATTAAAATGGAAATAGCATGTTTTTAAAGTCTAAATTATGTATCATATTTGAAATGCAAAAAAAAAAAATCTAGGAATCTGTACATATATTTATATTTTTTCTTATAAATAAACCCCAACATGCTGAGTATTAAAAGGATGTATTGTAAGCTTCTTAGCTTTTTAATAAAAAAAAAGTTACATGAGGTTTTGCTTTTCCTTTGTTTCCAGTTGATGAAACTGTATGCATGAAGTGCCACAACATGTCTGCAACACTACAACCTTGAATTTTAAGTTGATATTGCCTGTAGTCAAGTGTGAGTCATGAATTTCAATACATTTGTTTCAATTGTTTCCTACAGCAAAGAAGCAGAAAATACTTATTTCCCTGGTTAGCATCAAATTGAAATGAATTTTATCATTTGAACCAAGGAGAACACTCTAAGGTACCACCCTTCCTATAAAAACTCATAACAAGGGAGAAAATATTAATGGTTTAATGCATTATTAAATTAGAGAGAACCAAGTTTTCCTTCTATTTATTTTACTTGGATATAATTATAAAATCTCCAAGATGGTTATTTTCCCAGCTTGTCTGAGAAAGAGATAAAAGACCCTGTCTCTCCAGTCTGATAGAAAACATTATAGCCAGAGGCCAGTACAAGAAATTGTTATGGAGTCAGGGATATGAATTGTTAGTGGGACTTTTTTTCCAACTCAATTTTTTTCTCATAGCTGTAATTACATTATTTAAAAATATTTATGCAAATCTTCCTTCAGATCATTAGAGGTTTAAATTTTTTAAAAGTTCTTTATTTTTCATACTACTCCAGAAAAATAAATCTTTTTTCTTGATTCATTACCTACATTCAAGATACATTAATTTCTACTTTTTCCATGGGGCTCTGGCATATGAAGAGCTGATAACAGCAGCAGTATTTGGTTCCAGTCACGTTCCTACATAAAGTAAAAAGGCTACTTCATTGACAAGCTTTTTACCTAAAAATTGGCAGAACTTATTATTGACATCGATGGTGTAGCTAGTATGACTAAGTGATAATTTATGGGTGATGTAAGACCAATTTAAATGTGAGACATAAGTGAAAATTTATGGGTGATAAAGGACAGTTTAAAAGTGTCATAAACCATATGACAATACCGTATCTTCTATGTTTGTAGTATACTATAGTACACATGTTTTAGAACTTATTTCTCATTTGGGGTAGATTCAGGGGCAATTCTAAGAGCTCGCATAGAAACCATAAATGCAATTGACCTTTTATAGAGTCTATTTCCTATTTATGTTTGCTCCAAATTGTCATTGAGTTAATGAATAATGCAGGATGAATGAATGATTAAAAGTCATTATTATTACTATGTTGTTAGTATTCATATAAAATGGATAGAATGCATTCTGAGGATTTTGAAGAGAAAAGCTGGTAGTGAGAAATAAATTGAGTGGTTTGTGACCAGAATTTTGAAAAAGAAATCAATTCTTACCACTTTTGACTTGAATTTGTGTGTCTTGTAATAAGTATAGATACTCATGCTGCTCTTACTTTACAAGCACGGAGTCCAAATATCCATCAAGTGTTGGCGAATTATTCAGTTGGCCCTATGTTACTCTGATTAACTCAATGCTTGACTACCATACCTTACCCCAACCAACTGCCTTAGAGAGTAAGTAGTACTGTGCAATTCTCTCTCTCCTTCTTCTTTTTTCTTCTCTTTATTTTTTTTAGCCAATAACTCTTTACTATATAAACTTACTGAACCTCAGTGGCATGCAAACAAAAGGGACAATTGCAACTCTGGTCACAACGAAGGTAGGATGATCAGTGTTCCCTCTGTATTTTTTACACTATCTTTTATAAATTATTCAGATTTGTTTTGCTTTTTTAAGGTTAATGAACTTTAATTTTTAGAGCAGCTTTAGGCTCACACCAAAATTGAGCAGGAAGTACAAAGAGTCCCCACACACCTTCTGTGCCTCCCCATAAACTCCCCAAAATGGATATCCAGCAACACAGTGGTAATTCGTTATAACTTCTGTACCTACATTGACACATCATTATCATCCAAAGTCTATATTAGAGTTCGCTTGGTGTCGTTCCTCTGTCTTTTAAAATTAAATGGTAGTGCTTCACTGCTCAGAATGCCACTCTAAGCTATTTAGTACATAGTAAGCTAGTTAGCAATATAGTAAGGTAGTAATACATAGTAAGAGTACTTCTAAACAAATCCAAACTGTCGTGTCACTGCTCTCTTACGTATCTCTTTGCTAGCATTTATACACTGATGCTAGGCAAAAGGGCAAAATATGCTGGTGTTGGGGAATAATCCAACTACTTCTAAAAAATTTCCTGTGGCCATGGCTACCTAATGTACCATTACAGTTAAAAGATGAGGCCAGCTGTGTCAGTTGCCATTTGGAAAGGTTAAGGGCTTTGCAAAAGCTTAGTCAATTGTGAGGCTCAAAAGCAGCAGCTACTCTTATGGTTTAGATATTTCTTTCTTTTCCTTTCATTGGTTGCAAGTTTCTATTTCTATTTTATTAGGTTGTGTTGTCTTCTAATATAAGTCAATACAAATATCTTTTGAAAAGATAGATTATGATGGATATTTTGAAAGTAAGAGTAGAGATGACATTAGTGAGGTTATGCTGTAATCCTAGCACTCTGGGAGGTTGAGGTGGGAGGATTGCTTCAGCTCAGGAGTTCAAGACCAGCCTGAGTAAGAGCGAGATGCCTGTCTCCAGTAAAAATAGAAAAATTAGCCAGGTGTCGTGGTGTGCCTGTAGTCCCAGCTACTCAGGAGGCTGAGGCAGGAGGATCACTTGAGCCCAGGAGTTTGAGGTTGCTGTGAGCTAGGCTGACCCCATGGCACACTAGCCTGGGCAACAGAGCAAGACTCTGTCTCAAAAAAAAAAAAAAAAAAAAAAAGTGGCATTATGTGTAAAGCAGTATTTGCCACCTACCTCCCCCCCCATCCCACACAAATGAACACACATCATATAGCAGAAAAACAGTTTAATATGAATAAGGGCAGGTCAAATTTAACATATTAATTGACTTAGAGGGCTCATGATATGAACATAATGGGATGGCTAGTTACGGACACATTGTCTACTTATCTGATTAAATAACAGGTATTCAATTAATTAGCATGTATTTGAAAGTGACTTTCTAGGCCAAGCACTGTTACAGACTTTGGAGTTACAATAGTGAACAAAGACAAGAATTTCAGCTTTCAGCAGCTAACACTCTAGTGTAATAATAGCTAAAAATTGTTTGCTCTGTGCCAGGCACATTTTAAGTTGATTTATGTGTTTTAAGCCTTACAATCATTCCATCAGACAGGAACTATTAATATAATAACACAGAAGAGAAAACTAAGGTATTGAAAGGTTAAGTGACTTGCCTGTGGTCACACAACTAGGAAATTGTGGTGTAAGAATTTGAGCCAGCTTCATTTTTCCCCAGGCTCTGGGCATGTGACCACAGAAACGTTTATAAAGCAACTACTTGCTAAAAACTGATACATTCTTTTCTAATACAGTTAAGAAGCCCTTTTCATTGTTAGTTATGATGATGAGTATTCACCTTTGAAACCTGATGTATTTTCCAACTTCCTATAACTGTTTTCCGGCAATCACCAGTGTATGATTTGAGAAACAGGGATTCGATTTAGTGGAAACTTAAACAAATTCTGTTTTTTCCGGCTTAATTTTTTTTTTCTTACCACATTTAACCAAATTTGTGATTTGTGTTAGGAGAAGCATTCAGCAGTGTTATATTGCCACAGCATTACACACTTTATACATTATACATGGGCATAATAAATTTTGTTTGTTCGGTTGGTTTTTTGTTTTGTTTTGTTTTGTTTTGTTTTGGAGACAGGGTCTCGCTCTGTTGCCCAGGCTACAGTGCTGTGGCATCATCAAAACTCACTGCAACCTCAAACTTGTGGTCCTAAGAGATTCTCCTGCCTCAGCCCCCTTGAGTAGCTGGGACTACAGGTGTGCACTACCACACCCAGCTAACTTTTTTATTTTTTGTAGATATGGAGTCTCCCTATGTTGCTCATGTCGGTCTTGAACTCCTGGGCTCAAGTGATCCTCCTGCCTTGGCCTCCCAAGGTGCTGGGATTATAGGTATGAGCCACAATGCCTAGACCACAATAAATTTTTTATTGCTTATTACAGCACTATATGACCACATGGTAATTGTGGAAATGGGGAAGCTTGGAAGAGAAGAGCGAAAAGACATTTCTTCCAATGCATTCTAATCACAGCTCCACTATATTCTGTTATTTGACATCGGAGCCAGTCTTTTAAGCTTTGTGAACCTGTTTTCACCTCTAAAATGAGAGTGGTGGCTGGGGAATTCACTGGAGGACGGTGCCCCAGAAGAGGGTGGGGGTAGGTGGCTTCGTAGAAGGGACAGTGCTCTGCCTAAGCTGGAGCTGGCAAGGAAGCACAGCAAGACCACGGAGTGCCATGGTGCAATGACAGCTGAGGTGAGTGGGACACCTGCAAGGAGCACCACTAAGTCACATCGCAAATTACATGAGTACAGATTTCAGTCAAGAATGACAACAGGACAAGCAGCAACTAGTCGGACAAAGAGCACCCCCCTGCCAGTGCAGTGAGCTGAGGACTCCTCCCAGGTCACAAATCCTCCCTCTCCCGGT
>RJWJ010038759.1:0-14791 GCA_004363605.1 Indri indri
ACAGCACATGAAAAGATGCTGAACATCACTAATTATTAGGGAAATGCAAGTCAAAACCACAAGGAGATACCACCTCACACTCACTAAAATAGCTACTACCAGAAAACCCCAAACAGAAAATAAGTGTTGGCAAGGATGTGGAGAAATTGAAACCCCTGTGCACTATTGGTGAGAATGTAAAACGGTATAGCTACTGTGGAAAACACAGCATGGCAGTTCCTCAAAAAATTAAAAATAGAATTACCATACAATCCAGCAATTCCGCTCCTGGGTATATATCCAGAAGAAAGTGGGTTCTCAAAGAAATATTTGTACATCCACATTCACAGCAGCATTACTCTCCATAGCTAAAACACGGAAGCAACTGAAGTGTCCAGGAGGGGACAAATGAAGACATAAAATGTGGTATATACATACAGTGGGATATTATTTATTCTTAAAAAGGAAGGAAATTTTGACACATGCAACAATATAGATGAACATTGAGGACACTATGCTAAATGAAATAAACCAATCATAAAAAAATGCTATATGACTCCATGTATATGAGGTACCGCAAGTGGTCAGATTTCATAGAGGAAAAGTAGAGTGGTGGGGAGAGGGGAAATGGAGAGTAATTGTTTAAGGGGGATAGAGTTCCTGTTTGCAAGATAGAAAGAGTTATGGAGATGAGATGGATGGTGGTAATTATTGCTTAACAATATGCATGTACTTAGTATCACTGAAATATACACCTAAAATGGTTAAGATGGTAAATTTTATCTTATATGTATTTTACCATAATAAACAAAAACTGAAAAAAGTTCAGATAGGTCCTCCATTCTGGTACAATGATTCCACAATGTGGTCAATGTTCCGGGCTTGCTACATCTTTCTATGCTGCCATCCTCAGCATATGGCTACTTTGCCATCCATGGTCTGGGCAGGAAGGAGGAGGAGAGGGAACAGACAGCATCAGCTTTGCAACTCATTGGCCAGAACTGAATCATATAGCCACTCACAGTTTCAAGATAGGCTTGCTTTTTAACTCTTGCTATCTTATGATAGTGGCAGGCAGAGGAGAAATGGATTTGATATACATGTTGAATCAGCCAGTCCAACTGTCTGCCATATCCCACAGGCAAACGAATAACACTAATAATGGCTATTCTCAGCAGAAAGAAAAACAATAGAAACTGACCAGCCCCAGGAAAAATGGAAGTAGGCATACAGTGACGGCATCCACAGGGTGGCCTGAGGTGATACCAACTACACAAACAGACTCTATTGAGAAGTAGACATAAATGCAGAACTTAGTTATATTTTAAAAAATAAGGGGAAAGAAGCCTTTAGCTTTCCTCATAGAAAAAAAGAACTTTAGGATCAATAACCTAATTACAGAATAGCAAACTTAGGAGCTGCCAACCTCTTTCATTTATATGGTCCACAGCATGGAAAGAAATAAAAAGGAAGACCCAATGATGTTTGTGAGCTAATCCTCACTAGAAATAGTCATCTAAGGATGATGCCACAGGTCCATAATCAGTAAGGAAAGTTTCGTTTCTTCTTCTCTTACTGTTTATTGAACACAACTATGTGTCTGGCCCTCTGTTCTTGGGAAAAAAACAATGAGTAAGGTGCAGTTTGCATTTAAAGGAACTTAACGTCCAGTGAAATTTGCTCTTAATTTTTGCCCATTAGTTTATTTACAGGAGGCTTGATGCGCCAATTGATGTTAAAAGGTATGGAAAATGTCCCTACTTTATATACTTCTCAAACTATGAAATACATCTGTTCTAAAATTAGGGCATCTAGTGCATAATAAACGACTTAGTGACTCTTATTGAATAAGAGCCTGGAGATAATTTTCTTGAAGCCAAATTCTTTGGTATTATTTTAAAGTAAGAGGAAGAGAACAAAGCATATAGCTTTTTCCAGAAGGGGCACTCAGGGGGAAAACATTAGACTAGAATTTTCTTTTAGTTGGAAGAAGTGACTAAATTTTATCATCTTTCTTGGAAGAAGATAGGAATACATAGATAAAAATAATTTTTAAGGATCAGAATTGGATACTTTCTTTAGCTTTCCAAAATTTCAGCAGTAGAAAATAATTGTATATATAATGCTCTATTATATGATGTATCTTTTTGTATATGGCTTAAAATTTTTTTTTCTTTAAGCCAAAATTTATTTGAAGTGGCTGTGAAACTTCTTGATGCGTTTTTCTGGTTTGGAGTCTGCTGTTAGTCCCAAATAAAACCAAATACCCACTCAGATCTTTTTAATAGTCTACCAAGATTAAATACCCCCAATCATAAAATTTTTGTGGTTGACATTCTAAAGTTCTGCTTTCAACTCTACTTTGAAATCATTAATTTGGGGAGGAAGGAAAGAAAGAAAGAAATTTCCGGGTTTACATGGTTATTAGGGACTGTGAGAACAATAGATATGCTTCAGCCAATGCCTCCATTTAAACAACCAGCACTATTCAACCCAAAGAGCCCCTCTAGCTAGTCAAGTCTGATTTTGCACTACTGTAGACTTATTTTGGCACACAGCCCCTTAAACAAGTTACAATATTGGAATATCATTGCACAAATGAACCTCTTTATTGTGAGAATCTTGTTGTTTATGGTAAAGGGTAGGATTAGATATATATTTTATTGGAGAACATTTATGAATATCAATTCTCTGTTTAAAGCCAGGCTAATATGATTCCTTGTTCTAGATCCTATTACTCTAATGGAATAATTACTTTTCCACCTGAAACCTTATTTTCTTCATCCTTTGCTAGTTCTATTAAAGTCCACATACCTCTATAATAAAATTTAAACTTAATTTTTAAAAGTCATTTTGCTTGTGTGTAAAAGTCAAGATTTTTTTTGTAACATAAAATGTTAGTGGATCGTATCAAACTGTATCATGAATAGAGTTTTTAAATACAAGGCAAAAGAGAAGGGGGGAAATATAAGTCTGGACACAGGACATCTGACCTTTTGTTCCAATTTTGTCATCAATCTCCCTTAAAATCCCTTTGTTTTTTCATATAAAAAAGTTAGGATATTGAGACAAAATATCAGGTTTTTTTATTTTTAAGATTCCATGAATCTCCTAAGTATTAAAGGACAGGGTATATTCTGTTTATTGTTTGTGTATCTTTAAATCTTTCCAAGATATCCAGCACAGCAATGTTGTTACATCACAGAGTATCCACAGTGTACAAACTTACTCACTTGTTACATACACTATTAGATTACTTATTATCTCTTTAGGCATACCTTCTAGGCAGATTTATTTACAAAGACTTGAACAGACTGTTTAATAAGAAATACTTCCGCTGAACAAAGAGCAAGATTTCCCCTTCTAAAATCTCATCTAGTGGTTTCTATAAATATATGACCTATTTAATCTAAATTCAAAGCATACTCAATACTTATTAAAATTAGCTGTTCCTGAGATTCAAAAGAAGTTGTACACTGCAGATTAGGGTCTGTATAAGTTTTGTTAAAAAATCATACCAATGATACCACCCTTTGTCATTAGCTTCATATTAAAATACAATTTTGCTCAGGACTCTGCTTGAGACCACATCTGTTCCATATTTCCTTTAGTATTACCATTCTTTTCAGGCTTCTAAAACCCACTTCTAAAGGTAAACTTGATTTCATAGGACTCTAATTTCCAACACTATGAATTCAACAAAGGTTTCCTTTGTTGAATTTATAATCTTTAGTACTTGGATTATTAAAGTATATTTTTAATGAAAAACTTCATAGTAGGTATTTAGGTGGTTATTAATTTCAGAATATACCAGTGGGAACTATACTAGCATTTTTCCCTTCACTGCTGTCCATAGAGTGATTGTGATAGTTTTTTCAGTTCCATAATACTCTATTTTTCTAGTGACTTTTCCTGAGTTTCAGATTTAAATGATATTCCTCATCCAAAACCCTCTCAGGTGACTAGACTTTGTAACCATCCTCCAGGGTATCTTTATTTCTTCTCTAACAACCGCATGCGAGAAGCGCGCACACACACTCATCCACACATACAAACACACAGGTGTCATCCATGGCTTTCACAGTCCTTTCCGTTTGTTAATATTGCTCTACTCCTTCCATTCATTAATTCAGTAAACATATTGAGCACCTTTTATATTCTGGGCACTATGCTAGGTATTGTGGACATAAATGCAAATATGGCATTTTTTTTTTTTTTTTTTTTTTTTTTTTTTTTTTTGCTCTTAAGCAGAGTTTAATCTAGTGGCTAAGACAGACATATTTCCAAGTATTACAATGCATCGTGAATAGGTGCTCCGAGGTTAGTGCAAGTGTAAAGAAATCAGGGTAGGAAGAACAGCTAGGAAAAAAGCTTGAAAATTGAAAATAAGCATGAAGGTAGGGGGCTTGCACTGCCATATTTGAAAACATTACAGTATATAGTTAGGACCTGGCACACACTTTATCCTCAGGAAGTCAGATTATTCTCCCACAGTGTGTATGTGCCCCACACAATGGGAGATTATGGCCGCCTCCCAGCTTCACAGCAGGACTCCCAAGTCATTAATGCTCACACCCTAGATAAAAAACTCCTGGAGTTCCTGCCATCTAGCTACCCCCTTCCACCATCCTTCTTGCCATTGTTCACCAACACCCTGTCACTCCTCCACATTTCTCAAGGAACTTAACACTCTAATCATTTTCTTATCACTATTTTCCCGGCCAAGTCAAATGTCAATGCAGATGCCCAACAAACTTACTTCACATTCCCTGATGGCTTCAACTCCAGGACCAGCACCAGCAGATCTCTTCCACCACACACACCAGGGCCACACCCTGGACTTTAGTAGTACTCTCAGATTTTTCTCTTCTGGATTATTAAACTTTGAGGAGTCTCTTCCTTATACTCATATTTCTCTCAATCCCTTATTGTCAGCACTCCAGTTATTTGACTACATCAAGACCGCCAACGCTTTTACTCTTTATTCTCTATCTTTCTACCGTTTCTTGTTTTCTCTTCTTGACTTTTCAAGAGAAACGTGGCTTACGAATGCATCCATTTGAGCCCAGGTGTGCCTGCTGTAGAACCTGCTGGGGGAAATGCAAAACCTAGCTCAATGCAGACCTTTCCTTTACACCTGAGCAGCTTGGTACACCTGGAGAGAAGGAACAAGTGGGTGTGATGGCAAACTCATGGCCTCCAACTTGATGCAAACCCCTGCTGCTGCTTTGTAATCATTCTCTTTCCCAGCCTCACTGTAATTACTTTAATTGTCTACCACTCTCCTCAAGCGTCCTGGCTTTCTGTTTTACCTATTAGTTTCAACAGATGATCGAATTTCTAATTCACAAGGAAACAGTGACCATCAGACCAGCCCTACTTTTTCTTCATCTCCTCCAGCCAACATCTGCACATACGATAAACTGTCCCCTTCAGCTTTAGTAGGAGAGACACACACCTCTGATGATAGCTACTCTCTACCTTTCTCCTGGCTCTCATTTACTCCTTGTATTAGTCAGGTTTCTCCAGAGAAATCACTAGGATAACACATACACACACACACAGATAAGAGATTTATTATGGGAATTGGCTCCTGAGATTACAGAGGGTGAGAAGTCCCATGATGTAGTGGGTGGTGTAATTTGCTCTGAGTCCAAAGGCCAGAGAACCAATTTAATACGGTTTACTCTATACAGACAGTGCTGCTACATCCTTGTACATGTCTCCTTATGCCATGTGTGAAAATTTATTTAGGCTAGGGTAGAAGTGGAATTCATAGTTCCAACAGAATGGGCATCTTCACATTTACTACCTCATATCAAATTGTTTTCCAAAGTGAGTGTTCCAGTCAATATCTCCAACATCAAAGTATAAATGGTCCCATTGTTTCACATTCTCAACAATTATACATCTGATAAAGGGCTGATAACTAGGATCTATACAGAACTTGGGAAAATCAGCAAGAAAAAAATCAAACAACCCTATCAAAAAGTGGGCAAAGGACATGAACACAAACTTTTCAAAAGAAGACAGACTAATGGCTGACAAACATAAAAAAATGCTCAACATCTTAATCATTGGGGAAATGCAAATCAAAACCACAATGAGACATCACTTGTCTCCAGTGGGAATGGCCTTTATCAAAAAGTCCCAAAACAATAAATGCTGGCATGGATGCAGACAGATAGGACCATGCATACACTGCTGGTAGGACTGAAAACTAGTGCAACCTCTGTGGAAAGCAATATGGAGATACCTCAAAGAGCTATAAGCAGAACTACCATATGATCTAGCAATCCAATTACTGGACATCTACCCAAAAGAACAAAAGACATTCTGTAAAAAAGACATCTGCACTAGAATGTCTATAGCAGTACAGTTCACAATTGCAAAGACGTGGAAACAACCCAAGTGCTCATCAATACATGAGTGGATTAATAAAATATGGTGTATGTATACCATGGAGTTCTACTCAGCCACAAAAAACAATGGTGATCTAGCACCTCTTGTATTATCTTGGATAGAGCTGGAGCCCATTCTACCAGCCCATCACAAGAATGGAAAAACAAGCACCACATGTACTCACCATCAAATTGGTATTAACTGATCAACACTTAAGTGCACATATAGTAGTAACATTCATCGGGTGTTGGGCAGGTGAGAGGGGGGAGGAAGGGATGGGTATATTCACACCTGATGGGTACGGTGCACACCATCTGGGGGATGGAAGTGCTTGAAGCTGTGACTCAGGTGGGGCAAAGGCAATATATGTAACCTAAACATTTGTACCTCAGTAATATGCTGAAATAAAAAAAATTTTAAAAAAACACAATACATGGTATAGTTTTTTCCTCTGAAAAAGCTGCAAATCTGAGAGACATAAAATTATAAATTTTTGTTTTCCTGATAAGGTTGACTATCTTTTCATATTTTAATTGGCCTTTTGTGTTTTCTATTTATGTTTGTGCCCATTTTTCTAGTTAAAATTTGTTTAGTGTGAGTTATTTACAAGCTCTAGGTACTGTTTTTCAGTGATACAGATTGCAAATATATCTTTCCATTTATGGCATATATTTTTCCTTTCAATTTTTACGGTGTCTTTTGATGAACAGAAGTTCTTAATGGGATCGAATTCACCAACTCATTTTATTTCATTTTTTTTTTCTTTAACTTCTTAAAGACATCCTTTTCTATTCCATGGACATAAAGATACTTTCCTATTTCACCACCTAAAATTTTTGAAGTCTTGACTTGTACATTTAATTCTTTAATTCATTTAGAACTGATTTTTGTGTGAGATGCAATACCACATCTGTCACATATCAAGTTTTCTGTAAGCATTAGTCTAATTCTGGGCTCTCTCTTTACTTCCACTGATCTATTTTTCTTTTTCTGCACCAAAGACACCAAGATATCTTTTAAGACAAGTAGCTATACTCATTTTTTATTTATTGACTCTAATTTTTCTACTTAAATCTTCATATAAGTCTTTAAAATTTCATGGAAATTCCAGTTTAGATTTTTGGGAGAAATTTCATTAACTCTCTACATTAATTTGGACACAATATATTTAAAATATTGAACCTCCCTATTCATAAATATGCTTCTCAATTTATGTCTTTTAAAATATATTTTTAAATGCATAAATTTCTCTATGAAAGGATTGACCATCTCTTGTTGATTTCTAATTATCTGTTTTTGGTTTTGCAAATTACATTTTCTGTTTGTTAACTTTTGTGTATTGATCTTACATAGTCACTTAGCTCTTTTTTTTTTTTATTTCAGCATATTATGGGGGTACAGATGTTTAGGTTATGCATGTTGCCCTTATCCCACTTCCCTCTGAGTCCCAACTTCAAGCGTGTCCATCCCCCGGGTGGTGCGCATCACATTCATTGTTTGTGCATATGCCCATCCCCTCCTCCCTGCCCAACATCCAATAACTGTTATTCTTATATGTGTACTTATGTGTTGATCAGTTAATACCAATTTGATGGTGAGTACATGTGGTGCTTGTTTTTCCATTCTTGGGATACTTCACTTAGTAGAATGCATTCCAGCTCTATCCAGGAGTATACAAGAGGTGCTATTATCACAATTGTTTCTTAAAGCTGAATAGTACTCCATGGTATACATATACCACATTCTATTAATCCACTCATGTATTAATGGACACTTGGGTTGTTTCCACATCTTTGCAATTGTGAATTGTGCTGCTATACACATTCGAGTGCCTGTGTCTTTTTTATAGAGCGACTTTTGTTCTTTTGGGTAGATGCCCAGTAATGGGATTGCTGGATCAACAGACAACCTACAGAATGGGAGAAAATTTTCACATGCTACAAATCCGACAGAGGGCTGATAACTAGAATCTATTTAGAACTCAGGAAAATCAACAAGAAAAAAATCAAACAACTCTATCAAAAAGTGGGCAAAGGACATGAACAGAAACTTTTCAAAAGAAGACAGAATAATGGTCAAAAAACATATGAAAAAATGTTCAATGTCTCTAATCATCAGGGAAATGCAAATCAAAACCACAATGAGATATCACTTATATCAAAAAGTTCCAAAATGATAAATGTTGGCGTGGATGTGGAGAGATAGGGACACTCATACACTGCTGGTGGGACTGCAAACTAGTGCAACCTCTGTGGAAAGCAATGTGGAGATAGCTTAAGCTCTTTTGTAAATTTGAATAATTTGTAATTTTGGATTTTGTATGAAAACAAACATATCTTCTGCAAATAATGAGAATTTTGTTCACTCTTTTCCTGTTCTTATGTATTTTATTTTCTTATTTTCATATGGTTTCTGCAATCTTCAGTTCAATGTTGGATATGCGTGGTAATAGTAGGCATACTTTTGCTCCTCTCTTTAAAGAAAATAATTTTACTAGGTCATCAATAAATATGTTGTTTCTTAGGACATTTTTATATATACTCTTTTGACAATTAGGAGAGTTTCCTAAGTTTGCTAAGAGTTCCTAATGAGAATGAATATTGACTTTCATCTGCAAAAAAATGAGATGACTTTTATAGGTTTTTACCATTATTTTGTTAATTTATATTAATAGTTTTAATTTTAAGTAGCTTTTTGTTTCTTGGATAATGCCAACTTAGTAATGTGTGTGTGTGTGTGTGTGTGTGTGTGAGGGAGAGAGAGAGAGGTGGTAGAGGGAGAGAGAGAAGTGGTGGGGGGAGAGAGAGAGAGATTGATTGCTGGATTGAGCTTGTTAATATCTTGCAATGGATTTTGGAATGAAGATGACGATAATGGCCTCATAAAACAACCTAGAAGAGGAATGTGTAATTATTTTTTTATTCTCTGGAAGAGTTTATGTTAAATCAGAATTATTTGCTCATTAAATATTTAGTAGAATTTGTAGTTGTGGAACTGTGGACTTGGATTTTTTTCATGAGAAGGTAACAGCAGCACTATTCACAATAGCCAAGATGTGGAATCAACCCAAGTGTCCATCAACAGATGAATGGATAAAGAAATTGTGGTACATATATACAATGGAATATAATATAACCACAAAAAAGAATGAAATCTTGCCATTTGTAACAACATGGATGGAACTGGAGAACATTACGTTAAGTGAAATAAGCCAAGTACAGAAAGACAAATCTCACATTTTCTCACTCAGATATGGGAGCTAAATATAAAAAACAATTGATCTCATGGAAACAGAGCAGATTAGAATGACAGTTACCAGTGGCTGGGAAGGGTAGCAAGGAGAGGGGAATAAAGTGGGGATGGTTAATGAGTACAAAAGTATAGTCAGAATGAACAATATTTGATAATATAACAAAGTGTATTGTTGACTATAATCGACAATAAGTTAGGGTATACTTTAAAATAACTATAAGAGTGGATTGGAATGTTTCTAACACAAAGCAATGTTAAATGCCTGAGGTGATAGATACCCCAATTACCCTGATTTGATCAATTTACATTGTATGCCTGTATCAAAACATCACATGTACCCTAGAAAGATATGCAAGTATTATGCACCCATATTTAAAACTAAAAAATTTTTAAAAAGTGAAACTAATTTCTTCAATAGTTAGAAGATCATGCAGGTTTTTTTATAAGTTACTTTTTGTAAAATATAATTTTCCAGAAATGTGTGTTTCAGCTGTCATTGTAATCTAAAGTTGTCTATGACATTCTGCTATCCTTCTAGTATTTGCTTTTTCTGAAGCTGTTTTCTTTTACTTTGCCAATATTATTTGAATCTCTCCCCTTTTTTCTTGATTAACCTTGTCAGAGACATCTAGATATTATTTGTTGTTTCGAAGAACAGATTTAATTTTATTGATTCTCCTTATTATATCTTTATTTTCTATTAATTTCTGATTTTATTTTTATCTTTTCTACCTTTTGGGTTTATTTTTTCAATATTTTTTAAATCTAGTTATGTCCTTTATTAATTTTTAGCTTTTCTGAAAGGCTAGAATTTTTATGAACTATTTTTCCTGTATTCTACATGTTTTGATATATAGGATTTTTGAAAATTGTTTAGTTCTAAAATTTTCTAATATCAATTTTGATTCCTACTTTGATGTATTATTTAGATGTTTGTTTTCAAGTTTCTAAACATATAAGCTTTTTCATAATCTTATAGATTTCAAACTTAACTTTATTATGATCATAGAATGTGGCCTATATCTTATCAAATCTTTCATATTTAAAACTAGTTTTATAGCTTATTACATGATTTGTACATATTTATACAGCCAATAAGTGCCATGTGTCCTTGAAAATAAGGTGTTACCTGTTTCATTTTATTCTACATACTGCAATTAGTTCAAGTAGTTGTATTCTTAAAGTCTTTTATATTTATTGATTTTTTCTATTTATCAATTGCCAAGCAACATTTCTCAAAGCCACCCACTATGATTTATGAATCTCTCCTGCTAATTTTTACCATATGCAATTTTGAATTGTGAAATTCAGTGCATAAGATTTTAGAATTACTTTATCATTATGTAGTGATCCTCTAACTCAAATTATGCTTTTTCCCTTAAGGTCTATTTTATCTGATAAAAATATAGACAGATTGCCTTTTTTTTCACCTTTTTGTTTAAAAATGTTTTGTGTCTTTATATTTTAAATTCCTGATATATTTTATTTCTATCATTTTCTATTTTCTATTCATGTTTAATAGAGTTTATAATTAATCTGCATCTATCTGTACTTCCTACAAGGACTTTAGCATCTTTTAACTCTGAGCATGACCTTTCTGACTTTTTTGGTTTTAGTTCTATCTTGTTTTTGTTTTCCCAACTTCTCTGTGGTGAACACACCCTAAAGTGACCCCCTCTGAGTCACACCCTTGCATAATTCTCTCTGCTTACGTGTGGGCAGAACTGTGCCTTGCTTCTAACCAGTGGAATATGGCAAAGGCAATGGGCTGTCACTCCCATGATCAGGTTACTATATATGATAAAGGTGATAGGATGGCATTTCAGTACTTATTTATCTTACACTTGCTGGAGACAGATTCTCCTTGCTGGCTGGAAGAAGATAGCTGTCATGTTCTCAGAGGGTCTGCAGAATGGGGTGACCTCTGGGAACTAAAGACAGCCTCCAGCTGACAGCTAGCAAAAAGTCTGGGCCCTCAGTTGTAAAGCCTAAAGAAAATTAATTCTGCTGACTATCTGAATGAGCCTTCAAGTGGACTCTTCCTCCATGGCCTGTCCAGATGACAACACAATCTGCTTATATCTTGTTTGCAGCCCTGTGAGACCGAGATCAAAGGACCCAATTAAGCTGTGCTGAGACTTGTGACTCATGGACACAAGGTTAATAAATAAGTGTTGTTTTAAGCCACTAAATTTGTGGTAATTTGTTACACAGCCATAGAAAATTAACATACTCTCGAATTAAACTATTATTATTGGTTCATAGATTTAACATTTGTTTAGATTTACTCACATTTACCACTTTATTTGCTCATTCTTTTTTCTTGAACATAGTTTTTCTGACATCATTTCATTTCTGAAGTCAATATTTAAAAAGCTCCTATAGGGAGGAGCCATTTGTGGGAACTTTCTTGAGTTTTTCAGTTTTTATCTAAAAGTCACATTACACAATTTTCTAATTCTAGGTATGTACCTATAAATATTTTTTCATCAATTTAATATTATCTTTCAGTTTTCCGGCTTCCATTGTTGTTGTTTAGAAGTCAGCTATCATTCTAATTGTTTCGTTGGCAGTACTGTTTTTCTCTCTGGATTTTTTAAATGGTCTTTTGCATTTGTATTCTACAGTTTGGTGAAGACTGGAATTTGTTTTGCTTCCTATATCTGAAGATTCACGTCATCTAGAATTCTGAAATTTCTCATTTTTCCCTTCCAAAATTCTCTCTCCCCCATTTCTCTGATATTTCTTTCTGGAATTCTGATTTGACATATGTCTTATAAGTACTTTTTATGTCTCTCAACTGCTTTCATGTTCTACCTTTACTTCTCTGTGCTCTCTTGGGACCAATTACTTCAGCTCTGTATTCCAATTTAGTCATTCTCTCTTCAGTCACAGCTAAGAGGCTAAGCAGCATCTTTATTAAATTTTAATTAATTTTTTTTTAAATATGAAAGGGGGTAGTGAGGAAGGGGGTTCAATTTCTTTTTTTGAGACAGTTTCACTCTGTCACCCTGGGTAGAGTACAGTGGTGTCATCATAGCTCACAGGAACCTCTAATGCCTAAGCTCAAGCAATCCCCCTGCCTCAGCCTCCTGAGTAGCTGGGACTACAGGCAGGCACCACCACACCCGCCTAATTTTTCTATTTTTAGTAGAGACAGGGTCTCACTCTAGCTTGGGCTGGTCTTGAACTGCTAAGCTCAAGCAATCCTCCCACCTCTGCCTCCTAGAGTGCTAGGATTATAGACCTGAGCCCCTCACCCAGCCTAAATTTTTAATTATTATACTTTTCATGTCTGATGTCCATTTTTTATTTTTATTACAACTGTCTAGTTATCTGTATGGTCACTTCTTCCTTATTTATAGGTTTGACTTTTTTTAACTTTAAATTTTCTCTTTTTTATTTTACTTTTAAATGACAATCTTATATTGTAAATATGACTATTTCAATATCTAGGTCTGTTTCTGTTATTGTTTCGGCTGAAATTTACTCCTATTTTTTTGTTTCCTTTTTTATTTTACACTTTCTAATTCTAGGATAATATTGCAACTTTATACATGCAAACCCCTTGAGGTTTGATTTGACAGTTGATTAATTTAGAGAAAATCATTTGTTTCTGACAGGCATTTAGAGATGCTTCAAACCTAGGGTTGCTAGAATCTTTTTCAGACAATGCAGACAGTGAGATGTGGAACTCTGTATTAGACAGAGTTCTCCAGAGAGACTAATAGGTTGGATGGTTGCACAGAGAGTTAGATAAGAGGGGATTTATTAGAACGGGCTCACACGATTATGGAGGCTGAGAGTCCATGATAGGCTGTCTGCAAGCTGGAGAACCAGGCAAGTTGATGGTGTTGCTTTCAGTCCAGGGTCAACGGCATGAGAACCTGGGGGCTGCTAGTGCAAGTCCCTGAGTCCAAAGGCTGGAGAACCTGCAGTTCTAATGTCCAAGGGCAGCAGAATAAGGGTGTTCCAGCTCCAGGAGAGAGAGCAAATTTGCCTTTCCTCTTCCTCTTTGTTCTATCTCGGCCCTCAGCGGACTGGATGGTGCCCATTCACATTGAAGGTGGATCTTCCTTAGTCCACTAATTTAAATGCCAGTCTCTTTCAGAAACACCCTTACAGACATACCCAGAAATAACGTTTTGCCAGCTATCTCAGTATTCCTTAATCCGGTCAAGTTGACACCTACAGCTAAGTATCACAGACCCTAACCTAGAGCTATTTGAGAACTAGTTCTGGCTTATGAATACTCAGGGGACATTTTGTTTGTTTCTTCATTCAAGGCAGATTTTATTTTTAATTCTTATTGATTTCTAATTCACACTTTCATGGGGCATGTGATTCTTTATAGGTCTCAGAACTTGAATACAACTCTCCCACGAGTGCAGACCTCCGTTTGTCTAAGTCAAAACCAAAGCCCTAGGTCGCTAGAATTAACAGGTGATTTCACTGCTCACAACTCTGAGTCAGTCCTTCCCAGAACTTTTGGCCTCTTCTGACTGTAATGGCTTCCCTTACTCTTTCCAACTCAGGTATCCATTAGAATGCTTTTCATTTTGTATCTACTACTTTTAGGGGCTTTGTAGCAGGGTAGTTTTTCAGGATATTTACTCTGCCAATATTGTTGGAAAAGGAAGTCTCTGTCTACTCTTCACCTTCCTGTAACCCAGTTTTGCCCCCAGCATTTTACAAAATCTACTCCTGCTAAGGTCACCAGTGACATCATAATTCCTAAATAAATACTCATCAGGTCTTTCCTCACTCTGCAGCTTCTGAAACTCTTGTCCACACTCTATGATTCACTCTTCTCCCTTACTTTACCTCATGTTACAGAGGCGTCTGTAAACACACACACACTAACTTGGTATTTGCCATTTTCAACTCTTAGGTTGTTATTTTCACAACTTCCTTTTATCCTAAAAAGTTCTTCTAAGAAACATTACTAAACTAAGGAGATTTTCCTGATCCTCTTTCTATCCAATGAGATACTGAACATGCATCTCAATGCCTCTATTTCTTATTGTAGGAACCACTCGTGTTTCAAGTCTGCTCTGGCATTTGCCTATTTTAAAAATGCACCAGCCCATCTTAGAAGTTGTCTGTTGCTTAAAATCCTATCCAGTACTTATTTGGTTGCACCCCTCATTCACGGTTC
>RJWJ010038760.1:0-14834 GCA_004363605.1 Indri indri
CTATGAATATAAAAGAAAAAGTTCCTGCCCTCATGGAGCTCATATTACAGTGAAAGAGACAGGCAATAGCTTAATAAATAAGGAAAAAAAATAGATAATCACAGAGCATGGTGATTGCTCTGTTGGAAACTTTTTAAATGTTATAGAGATGAAACAGTAAGAAATAACTTTCTAGGGGGTGGTCAGAGATGGCGTGTTTCCATAGGAACGCTTCTCTTCCGAGAAAAATTTTGTATGGGGAAGAGAGTGAGGGTGGGTGTACAACAGAAGCAAAAGAAATGAGGCTTGAAAACGTATTCATAAGAACGATCTGGCTAGAAATAAAAGCACTAAACTGTTATTTGAATGCTGAAATAAGCCAATGCGATGCCCTAAAGGAGTCCATGTGAATGTTTAATTGTTACAGCCACTGTACAAACCATATGCATCACATCATACAAGATTAATGCTTTTAAGATGCAAAAGCAAACCATCACTTGTGCCTGCTGGAAAGTCATTACTGTCCCACAGAGCATATGATGAATAAAGAGCACCAGCACGCTGCTGGGTGAACATTACAAGCATGACCAGTCTTTCCCAAAGCTGAAATAGCTGTCCAGGCCTCCAAAGAAGAGGACTGTTCAGTCCATGATTGAGGAGAATTGACATAAGAATCCTCGGACTTTTGCAAGTACAATAGGCTATTTTGTAAATTGCCCCAAAGTGCATCTGTTTCATGTTCTAGATGGTTAAGAAAAATAAGAAAACAGTATTAAATAAACATCTTGAAGCCAAATGATGTTGTGGCATGGGACATGGTCACAGATTGGTTCCACAAGAACTCTAACTGCAGTCTTTCCAAATGAAAACAAAGAGACGCACTCACCAGTCGAAGGAGTCTTATTCTATTTAGCTGTCCCACCCGCACAGGTCTAGTACACAAAGTCAAAGTTCAGCCCTTCTTGAAGACCTTCCAAAACTCAAAATATATAAACTAGCAGTTGTTTTCTCAATGTTCATAAGAGCTAATGGAGGGATGGTAACCATTATTTTTTAGTCAATTATTTGTAGACAAATGGGTCCCTCCTTCCCTTTGATGTGCACAAGGAAAGAATGAGTGATTGGTTACTTTGAAGGTAGAGGAGATAGAGGAGATACCATAACATAACAGTGACATGGAAGAGAGAGGGAAAAATTGTGGGAAAGGTAGGTTGATCAGAGAGCAGCAAGTATGGTAGATGAAATGGAGATTGGGGGGTGGACCTGACATATCTTTTCTGGACTAACACTCATCGTGGGCAACAGTCTACTAAGTTGAGAGGAAGGTTTCATTCTTACCCAATACCATCGTTTTGGTAACCCTTTAAGCCCTTAATAAATAGCCCTAAATAGCCCCAGCTGGCTATTTAGAAAAGATGACACCCTTTCTATCCATAGACAAAGATATCAGTGGTGTTGCCTTAGTGCAGTAATTTAGGAGCAGGCACACAACCGGACTCCCAGTCTCATCATCATCCAGAATCGTACATGCATTACCTTTCCGAGGTCCCCCTTCAGTTGCCCTGTGTTCTCAAATAATTCTGGACTCAATGTGTCATGGCGTGTACCCGCTAAGAATGTTGGATTCCCTTCCCTACTTACTGCTGAACAGAGCAAAATGCAAAACAAAACTTAAGTAAGTTATTAATACTATCATTGAACATAAAAGGACAGCCCTGGCTTTCTCTGCTTCTTTCCTTACCATTCACGCAGCAACCCACCACATCTGGATGCTGGCCTCAGCTCCCCCATAAAATCACGTTGGCAAAAGTCAGCTCCGTGTTGCCATATCCAGTGGGCATTTTTCAATCCTTCTCTATTTTTTTGTTGTATTGGACATTTTCAAATGCTCCCTGAAAATGTCTGTTCTATGTCCTGTCCTAATTCCTACCCTCTGTGCCTCCACCCTCTTAGTCTCCTTTGAGCGTTCTTTCAGCTTCTCCTGATCTTTAAACAGTACTGTTTACGGTGGTGCCCTTGGCCTGCTGCTCTTCTCTCTCTTTTGGATGATCTGATTTATCCTCATAATTTTAATTCTAACTTTCATGCTCATGTCTGTTTATCATAAATCCTCAATCCTGTTGAGTGTACTAGTCTAATAAATTTAACAGTCTGATCAGCATAGACATATTTACTTGAATGTCCCATAGATAAGGTAACTTTACACTCTAGTTTTCCTGAGATAGTTATGGTTTACATTTATTGTCCTGGCAAACTTACTAATACAAGGCCCCCTTCACACTCATAAGTATCCAGATTTGGATGATAAATCATAAAACTGAGTATGTCTTAAAGTAAATTTGACACTTCTCGATCTCTAACCCTAAGATGCTTCTAAAGTCAGTCAATGATACTCCACTATCCTAGACATAGACCTGGGAGCAATTCTATAATCTTTTTTTTTTTTTTTATTCTATACTCTTTACTCTCAATCTCTCTCCCCACCCGCACCAAACCATCCATCGAGCCCTGATAATTTCATCACAGAAATATTTCACATGCCTCCTCTAATTTCACTGCCTTTGTCTTAGGACAGACTCATACCATTTCCTGCCTGGAATATTGGAAATTCTTCTTAACTGTTTTTCTAGACTCTGGTATCCCAGTGCCTAAAATGCACACTCCAGAATGAAGCCACAGTAATCAATTTCTAAAATGCAAACCTGTTTCTATCACTCGGCTGCTCAAAAATCATCAGCCACCAAAAGATTAACTAAAGCTCATTAGCATGTCCAACAAGGCCCACATGACCTGACCCTCAACTCTCTCTCTAGCCTCATAGCCTCCCGTCCCCCATTTCATGTTCGACCACCTCGATAAATGGAGTGTTTCCAGGCCCCCTGCATAGCCATGAAGATTCAGGCTTTACTGCTCTTATTGCAGAAACACCCTGCCAGCTCTCTTGGCCTCTTAACTATCAACCATCTGTCAAGGCGTGGCTCAGTCGTTGTCGCTCTTGGGGAGCCTACTGTGTATCCTAGAGTAAGCCATACCTTGCTCCTCCATGCTGTCCTTACAGACTGGGCAAGCTGCTGTCTTTTCATTTACCATATAATATTCTGGAATTAATACTTTATATCTTTCTCTTCCATTAGAGTGAAAGATCCCTTTTATTCATTTTTACTCCTTTTAGACATTTTTTCTGTAGCTCTTTTTCTATTATCTTTTTTTTTCAACAAGGCATGTCTTACTTTTACAGTTGGAAGAAAATGTTGGCCTACTTAGTTTCAGTTGATCCTTAAGACAGCCGTTGATATTGACATCACATGTACATTATACAGAGAATGAAATCAAGACTCAGAGAGGAAAACGACTTGCCAGAGGCCACACAGTGGGGTGGCAGGTGTGAGAGAGAAGGGGCAGCCACGTAAATGATGTGGGCAATTCTGCACACTGTGAGCTTGCTGGGTCAATTTCCCATACTGCGTTCGAGATGGCGGACCCAAATCTATTTTATTTCTTAGTTTCGATTTTCACCAGCTTCACGCAGAGAGAGCATCTCACCACATTGTCTACTATTTAAAGATACCTGTTTTTCAAACAACGTGGCTCTGAACTCAAGCTAACTTCTTCATCTGATGCTCGACTAAAAAAACAATTACTTGCATGTTCCAATCCTGGGGGGAAAAGCGGAATGCCTGTCTCCAACGTGGGCATGCATACTCACTACTTCAGGGAATTTTGAGGATAACTCTAACTATAGGCATTTTGCTGTATGGGCTGACTTTGGAAACAAATCTCTGTGAAGATGTGTGAGGCTCTGCCTTGCTCTTTCCATTCCAGACCACTCAGGGCTTCTAGACACTATTGTTAAAGGAGAAACAGTATTTTTCAAGCACAATGCTTGCCCCTCTGAATTTTTAATAGAAAAGCAAACCAACAAATAACAAAACACACTGTTAGTATCAGCTGGGTATGCACTGTCCGTGTTTCTGAGAGTTACCTGCCATGCTTGGTAGTAGAGTCCTTGAGATGTACCTCAAATGGTAAGAGTTTTGTTCTGAACATTTCACCAACCACAAAGCATTGCTTTTACACTCTCGCTATTCCCACTGCATCAGCTTTTCAAATGGCAGTTCTTAGCTACATGACACTTGGATTTACATTCCTTTGCTGAGCCCAGTCCACTGATTATCTCAAGCCCGGGACAGTTTCTGTTTGTTTATTTTCCCTAATTCTTATGGGTCAGTGCAGTGGTCCATGTGTGGTAGCCATGCAAAACAGATTTGGAGAAAAAGAGGTGCTGTTCTGCAAAAAATCTGCAGCTTTTAAGATCCCTTTTCTTTGGTAGAGCCAGACTGATGAGGGATTCTATAACAACATGCTTTCTCTCTTGGGATGAAGGGAGCTGGCTGGTCTGGTTCAAGGGTGGAGAGATACATGTGTGCAAAAGGCAATACTACCATATCCTAAATAGTTATAAAGTTCCAACATTTGCCTCCAAAGCTAAATTGAAGGAGATGGAAGAGGAGCCACTCTTTGTTCTTCAGTAACAGGATATAATTAACCTACCCATGACACCTGGCACAGGTGCTGGGGCCCACGAGATGGCCTAAGGGAATCCTATAAGAGGCTGGCATTGATTCTGGAAGAAAGTTTGCTTGCCTTGCTGCCCTGTTTAATCTACTCTTTGTAGACCCTTGACTCTCCTGATTATTTCCAAAGGCCTATGCTGCAGGCAAGAAGCCCTTTACCTGCCAGCCATTCTATCAGCTATATGTTGTTTATTAAAATGCTGGTTTGTAGACTTTTAGATTTAATGGAGCAATAGAATTTTAAGGGAAAAAACGCAATGTGTGTGAACCCAACATACGTATTTCCAAGTATTGACACTAAAAACTGACACCACTACCACCACTTTCTTCTACTATCATTAATCCATAAAATAGTGAACTTTTTGACACTAAGAATTATAGGAAGATCATAATGTCAGGAGAAAAATTGTCCTTCCAATGACCTAAACTCTGCCTTATTTATTTATTTATTTATTTATTTTTTAAGTAGTACATGTTTCTACGGAAGGGTGGAAATTTAATCATAGACAAGTTTTGGGAACCAGCATTTGAAGGTGTGCCCCCAAAATATCTTCACAAAATAATGACACACATCAGATATCCCACTAGTAATGATCTGTTTCTTTGGCTTCACGACACAGCCCATTTCAAATGAAAATAGAAATGTGGTGTATGGAATAGACATCAGGACTTGAGGTCAGAGGTCTCAGTTTTGATTCTCAGTTCTGACCCTTAATAGCATCATGGACTTGAGGAAGATCCTTCCTATTTCTGAGCTGCACATTCTACATCTGCAAAATGGAGATGGTGCTAATGAAAAATCATACCTCGTGGGGCTTTGTAAAGAAAGACCAAAAGATATAACAGATTCGAAAGCACTTTCTAAATAGTAAAACAGTATAGGCAAGTGAACTGCTAGTTATTTTTTCAAGGCATAACAGTGGTGGCTTAGATTATCAAGGAGAAAGTGAGGAGTGGATGCAAAGTACTAACATATATTCTATGAGCAGGGGGACGATTTCCTGAGCTTTACAAAGCAGTTACAGAAAATCACCAGGATTTGTTTTCGGTGCCATCAGAGGATGAGCGCCTGTGGTCCTCCATATTTATAACACGGGCTCTCTGTAGCTGGCTGAACAAGACGGTGCTACAAATGCAGTAAATATCTCACCGATTTCCATTTTTCTACAAACACAATTTCAGCTAAAAGACAATTTGTAGTTAACAAATTTAATATTGAGCCAATTAGTCAGATTACCTACCTGCTAACTGTAGGCACATTGATTTCTGTTGAAATATTAATTATCCGGGACAAGATTTCTTGCTTAACCTTCAAAACAAGCTTAAAATGCACTATTTTACGATCATTACCAAGGTTAAGAGGAAGAGGCTTATGACGTGATTATAATTTATATTCCCGGATTCACCATTCATTTTGGAGGCATCGAGGCCACCTGGTCAAACGAAGGATACACTTGTGATGTTTGATTTCCTAGCAGGAAATGGCAATGACACTCAAAGTAATAAATATGAAGATTCCACAGATGTAATACATTCGTTCATCTCTAAGTGCCACTCTCTGACCATTTTACCTACATTTTAGCAATTTTAAAACCTCAACTCAATGCAACATTTACATGCAAATGTTTTCTAGCTTCATTATTTGATTGACAAACAGCAAATGACCTTACACACCCACTGCTATGTGATGATATTTAAATTCTTCTTCCTTCTAACCACTTAAAGAAAAAGATATGAAAATACTGAGAAGGCAACCCATTTAATGTAAGAAGCTCGTATTGATCACCTGCTGCCTGTGGAGCACTGTACCAGGTGCTGGGTTTCCAGGATAGGTAAGCCACAATTGCTACCACGAATGAACTCATATTCAAGACTTTGCTTTTATCCTTGTAGAATGCAGATCATAGAGAAAATCAGAGACAGAAAGGGGATCAGTATCCACTGTCTGGGATTCCCAGCTATTCTCAAGTAGAACATGTCTCCAAAGGGTCATGTATTTTCCACCTTGAGGTTTTCCACAGACTCATTGTCATCTCTATTGTCTGTCAGTGGGACAACTAAATGAAAAATTTTTTAAAAAATCGCTCACTCTTCAAAGGCAATAAAGAGCACTTTCATAAATTTCCTTTTTCAGAATACACTAACTAGGCCCTGATTAGCTGAGGCAAACAATGGGTCTATTTCAAAAATCGGTCACAAGATAGCAGTTCAGCAAGAGCAGAGGGGGCACTGCCACTCCAGCGTGTCTGGCGACCTCTCACCGAAAAGTCACACACATGCCAATCACTGGGTAACAAAGGAAATAATATCTTCGGAAGATCTGCCTCCCCACTCCTCCCCTAGATCAGTATCTTTTCCAAAAGGAAAGCGCATTCATCTCTGACTCTGAATTTATTTTGCATGTTTAGCTCTAAAGTGTGAAAACTTTCAAGGTTGCCTTTCCTCCTAGCTTCTGTTTGTGACCCTGGCTTCTACACAGAGTGACTTACTAGCCTGCGTATCTAACAAAAAAAGCGTTTAACACCGGGAGACACTGGTGGAGTTTCTAGTGAGGTTGACCAGTGGTAGGTAGACTGATTGACAAAATTGTAGATTGTAATCAGGGGAGATGTGAAGGGAATCTACGGGACATTGAGAGAGGCGGTCACTGGGGAAGGCTGCGTTAACCAGGGTGGCAGAGGCAGGTGATATTTCAACTTTGAATGCAAAACCAAAAGTAAGCCCTACTGTGACTTTGGACGTTAAATCCAAAATTAGGTTTCTCCAGGTGGCACTTGCTTTGTCAATCTGTAAGATGCTCTCTGAGGGCAACTATTTGATAACCAGAGACAAAGACAGAAAGGCAGAGAAACTTACATGCAGCTATTCACATGTATGAAACCTCTATGTCATATAACAATATCTAATTACAGCTAACGATATTTAATTGACGGTTGATAATTTAAATTTATTAAACAAAATTAAAAACACAAATGAGGTTATTAGAGCAGTATTTGATTAGTCATCTCACACTAGGAAAACAAATAGTTTCCCTGTTCTACTCTACCCCAGATACTTTACATATGTTTTCTAATTCTTACAATAACTGTGTGAGAGATGTACTCTAGGGGAGCCAGGAGAAATGTTTCCTTAACCTGGAGAGAGAGAGCACAGGCAGCAATCCCATGAGCTCCATTCTCTAGTGCTGTTGGGTAAGCGGGCTTTCCCTAACTTCATTAGCATCTTTAATCTCAACGTCTCATCTCTGTGCAGAAACTTAGTGATGACAGGCAGGAGCCGTGATGTCCAAATCCTCTCTTTGTACCGTACTCAGCACTGCCACTTACTGGCAAAAGAACAAAAGAGCTTTACCCTTTCACCCATGAACACAAGTGGAGTTTCATTAACAATACAGCATTTTAAAATTGAGTCTGGCTATTTTATTAGCACTAAATTCCAAATTCAGTTTTGGGCTCTGTTCCCTCTGATGGAGATGAATTTTCACTGTAGTGTAAATAACAGAGAGCCAGGATAGTGTCGTGATTAATAATGTAAGTGTTGAAGTCAAATAGCATAGAATCAGACCTTGGTCCTTCAACTTCCAGCTGTGTGACGTTTGGCAAGTTATTTAATTTTTTTCATGCCTCACTTCCTTCCCTTGTAAAATGAAAATACCAAGAGAGTACAAGTATCTAGTGTTGAGGTAAGGATTAAAAGAGAGAATTCATACTTCAATGGCTGGTATGGTATGTATAAAGCCAAGTGTAAAGCAAGTGAGAAGTGTAAGCTCCTGTTGTTACAGGTGGTTGGTAGGGATGTGTGAACTGATGATTAGACTTGCAGAAAGCTACTGTATTGAACACCAAGTAGATTTCAAAACACTGAGCATGTTTTATAGGAGTATGTGAGAATCTTTCTAATCTTCTGTCAGTAAAGCAGACATGCTTAAGAGTATAGTGACGGAAGGAATTCTTGAGATAAAACGCAGGGCAAGTACAAATACTCTTCTCTTTTCTCCCTCCCTCCCACCATCTCTGTTGTCATTGCTATTTTAGAGAGAGAATCTCTGTTGGTCAGGCTGGAGTGCAGTGGCCCAATGATAGCTCACTGTAAACTAAAACTCCTGGGCTCAAGGGATTCTCCAGCCTCAGCCTCCCGAGTTGCTAGGACTACAGACACGTGCCACTGCATCAAGCTAATTATTATTATTTATTATTATTATTATTATTATTTTTTGTAGAGACAGGCTTGCCCAGGCTGGTCTCGAATTCCTGGCCTTTAGTGATCCTTCTGCCTCAGCCCCACAAAGTGCTGGGATTATAGGCATGAGCCACCACGCCGGCCCCCTGCCACTGTTTTACTCTGCTGCATTCAGATTTGCTCTGTGCCCTCCAGTCACACGGGCAGGTCTTCTCTGAATCCCTTGAATGTACCATGCTCTATGCCACCACAGTGCCTTTACACATTCTGTGTTTTCTCTGCTTAGAAAATGCTTCCTCTCGAATCCTTATTTATCCTTCAGATCTCAATTACAGTCATTTCCTCAGGGAAGTTTTCTTTAATACTATCCTTCTGTGTCCGTTTCCTTTGTCACAAATAGAACCACGCACATTTTCTCAGCATTTATCTCAACTGATGATTACATATTTCTTGTGTGATGACTTGATGAATATTTTTCTCCCTCACTAGAACATGAACTATGTGAGATGTGGGCCTGGTTCTGGTTTAGTTGACCTGCCCAGCACAAAGTAGATAGAAAAAAGTCTGAATGGATAAATGCCACATCCCGTCTATAAGTTTACTCCTCTCTAGAAATGCCTTGTTCTTTTCTCTGCACACTCCTACCTTATACCTCTCCCTGAACATCTGTCTATACCACCTTATACACAAGCTGTACTTTCAGGCCATCTCTCCATTCCCTCTCTGTCACCGCTTATTCTGCCCTTTGTTCCTTAGAAATCAAGAGCTTCAACCTTTTTAACATTTATCACACTTGTGGTTACTCGTTCAATGTCTGTCTTCCCTGCTGGATGTAAACTTCTTATTTGTCTAGTTCATTGATGTATTTTCTGCATCCAACACAGTGCTTGCTATCTAGCTGATACTCATTAAATATTTATGGGAAACAGGAAAAGCAAACAAAGAAAATCTCCACACTGCGTATTGAGAACTCAAGTTTTTACAACACATTTACCTGAATGATGTGGTAGTATTTTCCAAGGGTACTTAATTATTCAAATATACAGGAGAATTAACAAGTTCTTGACAGGATAGATAATTAATTAATAACCATTTCTTATTAGAAATCTCAGGTTGTAATTGCTGATCTTGAATTTTACGTAGGACAATGTTTGGCTAGAGTAAAATGAAACTTAATGTCCTAGATAAAGCAATTGCCAATCGTGTTTGACCTTTGAACATCTACTAGGTATAAGGAACCAATGTCTAGTACCAAGTACAATATAAAAACACGGACCTAGTCCAGTTCTGGAAGTGTATACAGACTATTGAGAGAGTCAGACAAAACTATACCCTGTAATTATAGTACAGCATAATAAATAGTAGAACACCAGTAGACAAAAGAGAAAAGAAAGCATAGCATTCATATGTTAATGTACATCTATATGCAAAAATGTGAAAGCCATAGAAATCACATTTTCCAGGCATATTTAATCTTCAAAACTCTGAAGGTCACTATTTAATTTATATAATTCTAAAATAATATCATTATGCCCATTCTATATAGATGAAGGCACTAAAGGTGACTGGGGTATAGAAATTTATTCAAGATCACAGCCTTTCTGTGATTCTAGATAAAGGAAATGACATGTACAAAGCTAAGGGGACAATTGAAAGAGCTAAGTAAATTTAGGAGAAATTGCTTAGTACACAGCACTCAGGTGCAGACAGAAAAGTTGCTAATTTAAAATAAACCTTTGGTCTTGGCATAGCGGCTCATGCCTGTAATCCCAGTACTTTGGGAGGCTGAGGTGGGAGGATCACTTGAGGCCAGGCATTCAAGACCAGCCTGGGCAACACAGGGAGAACTGTCTCTATAAAAACATAATTAAAAAATTAGCCAGGTATGGTGGCACACGTGCCTGTTATCCCAGCTACCTGGGAGGCTCAGATGGGAGGATTGTTTGAGTCCTGGAGTTTGAGGTTGCAGTGAGCTGTGATCATGCCACTGCACTCCAGCCTGGGTGACAGAGGCTCTGTATCAAAAGAATAAATAAATAATTAAATAAACCTTGGTCTTCTTTGGTTGAGACAATAAATTTTAAAAAATAAAAAAAAATAAATAAACCTTGGGTCAAAGTATCTTTTGTTCTTGGAAAACCTGCTAAGGGCCCTTTAGTTATGCAAATATACAGCAATTACCTCTCCATAGTTCTTGGCAAAGTCAGAAATGGAGGTGTGCTGGCCAGTGTTAAATGGTCCCTTGCTTATTTAACAGATTTCCTAGGATTTCAATGGCTTAGAGAAAAATATTTCTCCTCTATGGATTTAGATTGTGCCTGACCTGTAACATAGTGATTACTCTTAGAAAATCACAGCATTCTTGCTTGAGTGGTTGTTTGGAGAAAATAGAGCTGAGACCCTGAGAAAAGGAATAAAGACAAATGAATTCTACCTTAAATTTGAGGAAACAATGGATTAGATTGTCAAGGCTCCAAATGTGATGTTATTTAAATTAGACAGCCTAGAATTTATTAATACTGAATTTCATATTACTGGCCCAGAGGCAATATACTTTGCTTGTAGAGAAAGGAGGACAGAGTGCATAGTTTATATGATGTGAGTATCATATTTCTTTGATCTTAAGCAGTATTAACAGATGCTTCCTGATTTCAAAACTTACTACAAAGCTACAGTAATCAACACAGTGTGGTACTGACATAGGGATAGCCACACAAATCAACGTAATAGAATTAAGGGCCCTAAAATAAACCCTTATATTTACGGTCAACTGATCTTTGACAAAAGTGTCAAGAACATTCAATGGGGAAAGAACCATCTTTTCAACAAATGATGCTAGAACAAATGGATACACCAAAAAAATGAATTTTTAAAAAAATCATTATTTCGAATAAGTATCTCAATATATAAATATTAACTCAAAATGAGTCATAGACATAAATTTAAGAGCTAAAACTGTAAAACTCTTAGAAGAAAACATAGCAGTAAATTTTTGTGACCTTGGATTAGGCAATGATTTCTTAGATAGGACAACAAGAACACATGCAACAAAAGAAAAAAATAGATAATGAGACTTCATCAAAATTAAAACTGTCACGCTTCAAAAGATACCATCAAGGAAGTGAAACAGCCCATAAAATAGGAGAAAATATTGGCAAATCATATAACTGACAAGGGACTTGTACCGGGAATACATAAGGAAATATTACAACTCAACAATGAAAAAATGACCCAATTAAAAAGGGGAAAAGGATTTGAACAGACATGCCTCCAAAGAAGATGTCCCAGTAGCCAATAAGCACATGAAAAGATGTTCAACATCATGAGCCATCAGGGAGATACATTGTGTGCAAATCAAAACCACAATGAGATACTACTGCATATTCAGTAGGTTGGGCTAAAGAAAAAAAGGCAGACAATAAAAAGTGTTAGTGAGTACATGGAAAAATTAGAACTCTCATATACTACTGTTGGTGGGATTGTAAAATGATGCAGACAATTTGGAAAATAATTTTGCGGTTGTTCAAAATGTTAAACATACAGTAACCATTTGACCGAGCAGTTTACTCATATGAACATAACCAAGAGAAATGAACATCTACGTACACATAAACCCTGTATATGAACATTCATAGCAGCATTATTCATAATAGCTAAAAAGTGGAAACAAGCCAAATGTACATCAACTGATGAATGGATAAATAAAATGGGGTGATCTCTATACAATCACATATTATTTAGCCATAAAAAGAAATGAAGTACTGATACATATTACAACATGGATGAACCTTGATAACGTCATGCTAACTGAACGAAACAAGTCACAAAAGTCCACATATATTATGATTCCATTTATATGAAATTCCCAGAATAGGAAAATCCATAGAGACAGAAAGTAGATGAGTGGTTGTCAGTGGCAGGGAGGAACAGAGAGTGACTGTTAACGGGTACAGGTTTTTTTTTTTTTCCTAGCGTGATGAAAATGTTCTGAACTTAGATAATGGTGGTGGTGGCACAACTTTGTGAATAAACTAAAAATCATTGAATCGTACACCTTAAATTGAAATATAAGGTATGGGATCTTAATAAAGCTGTTACCAAAAAGAAAGTATGGTATTGAAAGCAAGAGGCAATACTTCTTTGATGAATTTTTTTCTGGGTAAATGAGAAACATTATATTGAACATACATCTTCTTTTTCTCCCTCCTCCTCCTCTTTTTTTATTTTTTATCTTTTGAGACAGAGTCTTGCTCTTTCTCTCCAGCAAGAGTGCAGTGGCATCATCATAGCTCATAGTAACCTCAAACTCCTGGGCTCAAGCAATCCTCCTGCCTCAGCCTCCAGCATAGCTGGGACTATGGGTGTGCACCATCATGCCTGGTTAATTTTTCTCTTTTTTAGTAGAGACAGGGTCTTGCTATGGCTCAGGCTGGTCTCGAAATCCTGACCTCAAGCCATCCTCCCACCTTGGCCTCCTGGAGTGCTAGGAATACAAGCATGAGCCACCATGCCTAGCCTGAACATACATCTTTATTGGAGGTCACCTCCCAATTTTAGAAATGTAAAAAGAAAATATTTCTTAGCTCAAGGAAATAGAATATTTAAAAGGTAATATGACCTCATAGGCTGGTAAAGGGCAAGTTATTTCTTTTTCTCTTACATTCTTTCATTGGTTTATTCATTTATTCATTCAGCTTCATTTATTCTACAAATATTTACATAGCACCTATTCATAAACCACTCCCCTCCTGGTGACAACATTTGAACAAAGTAGGAGAAAGTAGTCACTTAGCTTAAAAATAATAAAATCCATTTGTTGACACTCCCACCTCAACATAAGCACTATTTAAAGAAGTTAAAGAAGGGTCTTTAGGACATTATTAATCTAAGTGTTATTAATATGGGTAGAGCTAACAGATTGCTTACCACACAAGACTGCATTCAATTTGGGTGGAAAAAAGTAGATGCTATGAAAAATGAACAAATCTGAAATGCTAATGATATACAACAATGTGAGCATTTGGGAGCAAATTAACACTCTGGTCATAATAAGTGTGTACCCTAAATACACAGTTCAGGGATAAATTACTCACCAAGAGTGCCATCCACTGAGGGTTTAGCGGCTAGTACAGAATTTAATCTCTGGTGAAATATCTAACAGAATAATTTAGTTCTTTGGAAACACACACACACTTCTTTTCATGATGCCCTTGAATTTGAGATTTAACCCCTGAAACCTAAAGCATGCTTTGTTCTCTAAAAGGATTGTGTATTACACCTGGGAAGTAAAAGCTAGCTAGCATGGTGCATAAAATAGACGTCAGCTAGAAGGTAAATGGCTTGTTCATATTAGAGCCAACTCAGGGAAAGGTACTGACTGGGAAGAGGATAGAAGCAGGCCCTTCCCAGCACAGGAGCTTTCTGGGGCTAGAAATGTCATAACATGAATGATAACAATGCTTGAGAGACCACAGTGGAATAGTTATAGCCACGGGTAGGTCAGACACTCTAAATGTGATAACAGCCAGTTTCTAGGGCTTTAGAGTGCCAGACAAAGGGGTCAAACCCAGGGAAAATGACCTAGAAAAAGGAAGAAGCCCAGAGAGAGGGACTCAGGGCCAAAAAACTACTCTGAATCACTTCAAATCATTGCCTTATGGACAAAGGGCCAATCCCGCCTGTTTCAGAGAAGGCCTGCAGAGGTCTGTTCCAAGTGAGAGGCAGAAATGTGCCTGGGAAATGGAAAGGTTACTCTTCGAATTTTTTGCAGCTGCCATTTTCATTATTTGGTCAAATCATCCTAAATAAAGTTCAAAACCCTGTTATGTTCTCCAGGGGAAAATGAATAGTATGACATAAAACTTGCACAGATAATCCCACATTTTATGGAGGCCATCTCTTTAATACTTTTCATCCTAATGCAGCTAAGTTACTAAAGCACCTGATTTCGAGCTTATTCCCTAGATAGCTTTATTTTTTCTTGATCAAAGAAAGTGGTCAGGAAAGAAAAGGAGAAGAACTACGCATAGGTTGGTCTTTTCTTTTCCTCAGGCCAAGGCAAACGAGTGAGTACGAATTGGGTGACTTAAAACAAAAATTCAT
>RJWJ010038761.1:0-14808 GCA_004363605.1 Indri indri
TTCTCTCTCAGTAGAATTCGTAGCACAGAGAGCAGCAACACATGTAAGCCAAATTGACTGAAAGTCCAAAAATTATTCACATATGGTTTTCAAATATTCACCAGAAAGTACAAGTATGTATGCCTTAGTGACTGATATCAACAAAAGGCTTGACCACCTGTTCTGTTAAACTGTATCAATAACTCAAAAGCCAGATGTACAGAATGGAGAATCCTCAACTTCTCCAATGAAGACTAATGATTTTGTTGTGCACATGATTTAGGAGAGCACATGTTAGCAGAGAAAGCCACATTCTAAGAACAAAGAAAAACCTACCTTGTCCTGTACAGATCATTGCCTCTTCATCATCAGCACCTTAACTGGCCAAAGTTATGAGAGGTAACCACAGCAAAGAAAACAACAAAGTAAAATACCTTGAAAAAGCAGCTGCTTAGGTGGTCAAATTTGTGTACTTCCAACGTCTTTCTTGGCCCTCTTAGAGGAACTTGAAGACAATGCCAATACTCAAGTGAAAAATTGCAGAGAGCACAGAGGGATTTCTAGGGGCAGCCACATAAGGTGGTATTCATAACTACTCTGTTTCCGACACAACTCTCAGAGCAAGAGAACGGGGACTCTGGGGCTTGGCACTGACTCGAGTTCTGAGAACTGGAAATGGGTGCACTGAGCTGGAATGTCCCGTGGCAGGCAGGAGAGGACAACCTAGAAAGCAAAAGACTCTCACTATAGCAGAGAGCACAATGGGATTCTAAATGTAAGGTCAAGAACAATGCGGAGGTGCAGTGGGGTGGAGCCTAACTGGACCTGAGGACCAATTTAATCCTCATAACTTCCACCTGTCCTGTGTTATTACTCTGTATTTCAGTTCCATCTTCTTTACACACTCCAAAATTTGAACATAAGCCACCAACATTTGTATAGATTTGTCAGATATGTTAAAAATGGCTCACCGTTGTTTCTTACATCTTAACCCTTCCTTCTAAGTTCAGTTTTCTTCTTACCTATATATATTTTTGGACTTTTTCAGCTAAAGTCTGTAGGTCATATACTTTGCTCTGTCTGAAAATATATTTATTTTATTCTTTTTAAACAGATATATATATTGTATATAAAAAAGACATAATATTTTGTTGAGTACAACAATTTATACACCAGCAGTATAGGAGATTTAAAGATAATTTTCAAAAATAGGTAAAATGCACATATATATAGACCTTGATAAATTTTTGTTTGGTGACCACATCCAGAATAAACCAAACCAGGGCAAACCAAGGCAAGAAATAGAACGTTGCTATCACCCTAGAATCTTTTCTCATGCCCCATTCCAGTTATTACTCCATTTGCCCAAAATGATAACCATAAACCTCAATGGCTGTTTCTAACACCATAGATTAGTTCTACCTGTTTTTGAACTGTATATAATTGGAATAATGTATGTAGTTCTTTCTTTAGTCTTCTTAGAGGATTTATTTTGTTTGTTTTATTGTTTCTTTTAATTATCATTGTGCATGTGCTCTCTCTCTCTCTCTCTCTCTCTCTCTCTCTCTATATATATATATATATATGTGTCACACTTTTGTATTATAACACAATTTATTTCTCCATTATACTGGACATGTGGGTTGTTTCTGGTCATAGGCTACTACAAACAGTGCTTTTATAAATAAACATTCTTGCACATGTCTTCGGTGCACATATGTACATTTTTATGGGGGTAGACATGTAGGATACTAATAGATTCAGCTTAAGTATAATAAGTACTGCCAGTTTTCCAAAGCAGTAGTATCGGTTTATATACTAGCAGTATATGTGATTAAAAGATAATTTTCAAAAATGGGTAAAATTTTGACTCCAATACAAGTATAAAAATGAACATATGTTAAAGACTTTATTTGACACATTAAATGAGAGAAATAGACAGATGTTATAGTCCATTTGAAAGATAATCCAAAGAAAAAAAAAACATATTTGTGTGGAGTTGAAAATAGCTCACAGATAATAAACGGGTGTAGAATCAGATAACTGAAATGGATGTGCTGTATGTAGATAACTCATTTTTGTGAAATTATTCAAAGACAGGCTAGAATCAAACAACTCGTGGGAGGATACTTTACATAATGTGTAGTTTTTCATTGAAATACATTATTTTTTTCAACAGAGAATTCCAATTGATCTCAAAACTCTCCAACTTTGGGAATCTTTTAAATTTTAACTGTTTTTATGGGTGTGCATTGTGGTTTTAATTTGGATTATAGTGATGATTTATGACTGTATACATTTTTATTTGATATTAGTAACTGGCCACTTGGCCTTCCTTTTTGGTTAGTCTATTGAAGAAATTTGTACTTTTATTCAAGTGCACTGATTATTTTTTACTTGTACATTTATAGGAATTCTTTACATATGTTGGATATAGGTACTTTGCCAGTATATGTATGTGAATATATGTGTATCAGTCTGTGATTTGCCTTTTCATTTGCTTAATGGTGACCTTCAATGAAGAGAGGAATTACATGAAATCCTCCTTGTTCAATTCTATTCTTGAAATATATAGCTTATATAGTCCTTTTATTAAAAAAAGAATTCAGCCCTTTGAAGATGTCATTGTATTTCTTATGGTTTCTAATTTTACTTTGGGGGTATCTTCTGAAAGTGTGTTTGTTATCTCTTTTCAGATCTTTTGTCTTGCTTTTAAGATTTATTTTTTTCTATTCTCAGAAGACTTGTAGTTTGACTCTAGAGTTCTATAGTTTCAATAACTTGTGTCAGTGTGAATTTGCTTGTATCTAATCTACTTGGAATTCTTTGTATTCCCTGAATCTGAGTAATGAGGACTTTCAGCAAAGTTCTTTCAGCACTGCTCTTCCGATTTTTATCCTAAAAACTTGAATCTCTCATTCCCTCTATTGCCCCCTCAGAAACTCATATTAGATGTTTGTTGGACATTTCATTCTGTTCTCAATGTCCCCGATCTGTTCTTATTTTCTGTCTCTGCATCTCATCCTGCTATATTCTGTGTAATTTCTACAATCTGTCTTCCAGTTCACTAATTCACTCTCCAGTTGAGTATAATCAACACTTAACCAATCTTTTGTATTTCAATTCCAATGATAAAATATTTTAGTTGTAAAATTTTTTTATGGCCCTTTTACTTATCATCCTACATGACATTTTTTTTAATTCTAATTTATTTCTTTTTTACCTCTGCAGTTATATCTTCAGCCTTTTTTCCCCTTTTTTATTTTGGTAAAAAACATAAAACATAAAATTTACCATCTTATTCATTTTCGACTGTACAGTGTTGTGCAAGACATCTCTAGAACTTTTTTAGCTTGGAAAACTGAAACTCAATATCCATTGAAAAAGTCCTTATTTCCTCCTTCCCCCAGCTTCTGGCAACCACCGTTCCTCTGTTTTTAAGCATTTGACTACTTTAGAGGTCTCTCATAAAAGGAATATGCAGCATTTCTTTTTTAACTGGCTTATTTCACTTAGCATGTTTTAGCACATGACAGAACCTGTTTTCATAAGGCTGAATAATATATCATTGTTTGTGTATACTACATTTTCTTTATCCATTTATCTGTTGATAGGCATTTAGATTGCTTCTACCTCTTGACTATTGTGAATAATGCTGCAGTTAGCATGGCTGTGAAAATATCGCTTTGAGATCCTATTTTTAATCCTTTTGGATTTATACGCAGCAGTGAGATTGCTGGCTCATATAATAATTATATTTTTGATTTTTTGAGGGAATTTCATACTGTTTTCTATATCAGCTGCACCGTTTAACAAATAAGTACTGCACTACCAAAAACGACCCAGGGATCCAAGTTCTCTACATCCTTGCCAGCACTAAAAATTGTCAGCTTTTTACATTTAACTATTGACCATTCTAATAATGAGATTGACCTTATACCTTAACAAGTGTAAAGTGATATCTGATTGTGGTTTTAATTTCCATTTCCTGATGATGAGTGACATTGAGCCTCTTTTTATATGCTTGTTAGCTTTTAGCATATCTTCTTTGGAATTGTCTATTCAAGTACTTTGACCATTTTTTAATTGGATTTGTTGTTATTGTTATTGCGGTGGTAGTGGTGGTAGAGATAAAACACTCTGTATTCTGAGTATTAACTCCATATCAGATAGATGGTTTGCAGATATTTTCTTTCATTACGTAGGTTGCCTTTTCACTGCCTTGATTATTTACATAGCTGCAGAGAAGTTTCTAAATTTGATGCTATCTCACTTATCTATTTTTTACTTTTGTTGCCTGTGCTTTTGGTGTCATATCCAAAATTGTTGGCAAATACGATGCCGTGAAACTTTTCCCTTAAGTTTTCTTCTAGGAATTTTATAGTTTCAGGTCTTACATTCAGGACTTTAATCTATTTTGAGTTAATTTTTATATATTTTGTGAGATAAAGGTCCAACTTCATTCTTTTGTGTGTGAATACCCAGGGTTCCCAACACCATTTATTGAACAAACTATGCTTTCTCCGTTGTGTAGCTTGGCACTCTTGTGGAAGATCATTTGACCATATAATTTGGGTTTTAATTCTGGGCTTTCTATTCTGTTCTATTGGTCTGCATTTCTGCCCTTATGCTGGTACCAGTATGTTTTGATTACTGTAGCTGTGTAATATATTTTGAAACCGGACCATATGAGACTTCCAGTTTTGTTTTCTTTCTCAAGATCATTTTGGCTATTTGGGGTTTTGTGACATTCTTTATGAATTTTAGGGCTCTTCTTCCTTATTCTGCAAAAAATGCCATTGGGATTTTGATAGGAATTGCATCAAATTTTTATTAAATAGACTGCTTTGGATAGTATTGACATTTTAACAATAATGTTTTGAAATGGATCTTTTTTTCTGAGTGGTAAGTCTCAAAGGTGGGCTTAAAATATTCAGTAAACCATGCTGTAAATAGATGTGCTGGTATCTAGGCTTTATTGCCATATTTATAGAATATATGCAGAGTAAATTTAGCATAATTCTTAAGGGCCCTAGGATTTTCAGAATGGTAAATGAGCATTGCCTTTAACTTAAAGTCACCAGATGCCACAGCCCCTAATAAAAGAGTCAGCCTGTCCTTTGAAGCTTTGAAGCCAGGTATTGACTTCTCTTCTACAGCAGTGAAAGTCCTAAATAACATCTTCTTCCAGTATAAGACATTTTCATCTACATTAAAAAGCCACCTTCGTTAGTTATCTTAACTGTATCTTCCGGATAACTTGTTGCAACTTCTACATCAAGACATGTTGCATCACATTACACTTTATATTCTGGAGATATTTTCTGTTTTTAAACCTCATGAGCTAACCTCTGTTAGCTTCGAACTTTTATTCTGCAGCTTGCTCACCTCACTCAGCTTTCATAGTACTGAATATTTAGGGCTTTGCTCTGGATTAATATTTGGTTTAAGGGAAATCGTGATTTGATCTTCTATCCAGAACACTAAAACTTTCTCCATATCAGCAATGAGACTCTTTTGCTTTTTTATGATTCGTATGTTCACTAGTGTAGCACTTTTAATTTCCTTCAAGAATATTTCCTTTGCATTCAGAACTTTGCCAATTATTTTGTGCGAGAGGCCCAGCTTTCAGCTTATCTTGGCTTTTGACATGCCTTCCTCACTAAAGTTAATCATTTCTGTTTTTTATTTAAAATGAGACACTTGAGATTCTTCCTTTCATTTCATTCGACCACTTAGAGGTTATTGTAGGGTTATTAATTGACCTAATTTCAATATTGTTGTATCTTGGGGAATAGGGAGGACAGGGAGAGGGAGTGAGATGAGGGACAGCTGGTCAGTGAAGCAGAACACTCACAACATTTAACAATTAAGTTTGCTATCTTATATGAGCACTGTTCATCGTGCCCCAAAACAATTTACAATAATAACATCAAACATCACTGATCACAGATCACTGCAGCAGATATAATAATAATGAAAAAGTTTGAAATATCGTGCAAATTACCAAAATCTGACAGACAGACATGAAGTGAGCACACACTGTTAGAAAAATGATGCTGAAAGGCTGCTTGATGCAGGGTTTGTAGAACCCTTCAATTTGTAAAAAACACAGTATCTATGGAGTGCAATAGAGTGAAGTACATGAAACAAGGTATGCCTATATAGAAACGCAACTGATTTTTGCATGTTGATTTTCTACTTTGCATCTTTGCTAGATTTTTTGTTAGTTCTAATAGGTTTTATGTGGAATATTTAAGATTTTCTACATATAAGATTGTGTCATTTGCAAATTTTACTTCTTCCTTTCCACTTTGGATGCCCTTTATTTATGTTTTATTTTATTTTTGGTCTTATTCTTCTAAATAGGACTTCCAGCAATACATTGAATAGATATGATGAGAGTGCTGTTGTGATTTTTATTGTTATGGTTTGTTTCTAACTTGTTATTGAGGTCTCTTTTTTAAGAGTGATGGGCCATGTTTCCTTATTTCTTTGTGTGTCTTATTATTTTTGTTGTGGTGGTCCACACATTTGAAAAACAGCCACCCCTTCCAGTCTTTATAAGGTAGTTTCTTACAGTGGAAGACTTGCCTCAATCAACCTGGCTAGACATTCTGTGGTCCTCTCAAGTTTTTAAGAGGGATGCTTCTTTTCTGGGTCTGTAAATGTATGTCCTAATTTGAGATATTTGCTGGTTTCTTTTTCAGAAATTTGTAATCTCTTCCTTCCTCTAGTGTCTGTCTGTGGTACTGCAGGCTTTCCAGAGCTGCCACAAAGCACCAAGTTCTATTTTGTTCTCTGCAGACCCCCATGCATACACAAGATGCTGGTTCAATCAGTACTCCAAATCCAGTGAGGGAGACTCAGGAAGCCTTCCAAAAAGCCAGAGGATTGAATGCATATTCCACTCCTCTCTTTTCCTCCAAATAAATAAGCCACAAGCTGGGCGCTTATTCCCAGTCATGATGAGCATCCACAGCTTTGGTCTCCTCTGTGGTATTACAAATTCTCTGGCACTGCCATTAACCACTGAGATTTCTTTTGTCCTCAGCAGTCCCCAAGCATCCAAAGTATGCCAGTTCTCTGTTGTCACTCCACGACAGGCAAGACAGAAACCAATCCTTGAGGCAGCCCACAAGGATTGAGCAGCTGAACATTGAGCATATATTTCACTCTTCTCTTTTCCTCCCAAGGGAGAAGATATGAATTGGGCTTTGCCTCTCAATTGCAGCAAACTGTGCCAGCTTGGGGGAGGGGCTGATGTGATCGAAATAAAACAGCTTACCTTAACCTTCGAAGTGGCTGCTCTTGGCTTTGAGTTTGCATGAGGTACAGTGACTCCCTACCTGGTTTCTAGAGTACTCGTGAAGGCTTTTTGGACAACATTCTGTTGTTAATTTGTTGTCTATGTAAGGAAACGAGGTCTAGAGCTTCCTATTCTGCCATCTTGCTGGCATCACTTCCCTGTCTCCATCATTTTTAGGATATTGTTTTAAAAGTCTCAAATTACCTATCATATGAAGTTTTTGGTGGTCTGTTACTGCTGTTTGTTGTTCGTGCTCTAACTCTTATTTGGAGTACATTTCTTTCCTGTGCACTTTTAATTTGGGATTGTGAGCTTACTGTCTCTGAATGAGAATACTGCGCAGCCTGACTTGAGGTCTTGTGCAAGCGAGGTGAGCGTGCATTGCCTTCAACTAGTCCCCACAGGGATACAACTTGCTGAAGGTCAATCTTATTATAATTCCCACATTTGAGATTCCTGGATCATGCAAGTAGTGAAAATGTAAACCCCCATATGATGTGAAAGACATTTCCATGGTTACTAATTCTGGGGGAAACTTTCTATATTTTATTTACTCAGACATATGACAGAGCTGACAGATCTGACAAGTCAGATTTTCTTTTCTTTTCTTTTTTCTTTTTGGAGAATTTTATTTTACATTCTAATTTTATAAGGAAAATATTATTCTTCTATATTGATTTGTTCACCTGTATGTTTTGAAATTTTTCACTCTAACATCACTTATTTCTTAAAATGTTACATGTAAAAATTATCTGAATCTTAGTATTAAAAGTGGTTTTACCAGAGATATATTTTTTTTTAATCTGCCACGTAACTGTCTCGTATCACACCTGCCACATAGTATGAATTGAAGTTGTAAACCCACCTGAGGTCCAGTTTTTGGATCTGAATTTTCAGGGGAGATTTCTCTTGCCTGTACTCAGCATCAAAGTTCAAGACAGGCACCTTCTCTGCAGTGGTGTCCCATAGGGAAGAGATTTGTTGATAATCACCTGTACCTGTACACCAGTAGAGTAATCCCATAGGATATTCTATGCCAATTTCTGCCATGCAAGGCAAATATTTACAAGGCTAAAGACAACTCCACTGCTCCATTTACTCTGGGAGATCTGACTTTACTTAGTTTTTGCCCTTTGAGCATAGTTTACATTTTTGCAATCCCATTAATACACTTTTAATATATCTAATGAGAGGAAAGATTAGACTACAAAATATACCAGGCTACTGAAAAAGAAGACAGTTTTTTTTTTTTTTCTTTCTAGTACAGATTTTAATTGAGCATGAAGCCCCTCAAAAGATCCAGTTTGAAGCAGGTGGTCTCATTTCCAACTCTTAATTATGTGGGCTTCATACATTTTCCCATGGCTCTCTGTGGGCATTAACACTCCAGCACACGTATTGCCCAAACCAACACCCTACCACATTCTCTAATAGGGCATCTGCAGGGTTTTAGCTTCCTCTTTGTTTTTATTCCTTGGAATTTTTTATTACTTTATTTAAATTTTAGTCTGCATTTAAAAGACTGTGATATTTTATTCTGATTTTTATAGCATCCCTAAACTTCTATATATTCCACCACATCGTCCCTTAAAATTTTGGCACACCTATTTACTGAAAGTCAAGGAATTTAAAAATATAATTATATTTGCAAATTTAAAGATAGTCAATTATATGGCTTAACTGGTTTATTATAAATACAGGTTAAACTAAGTAGAGTTTATATGTACTCAAATATTGAATATTTAATGTAGTATCTTGGACAGTTTTTATAGTAATTCTTATGGTATTTATTTATTTATTTTTGTTTGCAATCATATTGTCATGCTTGGAGAAAATGTGCTGTTTATTCGCAATATCATAAATGTTCTATTTCCGCCCTGAGCAGGTGTGCTGCAACACAATCTTGGCACTAACGACCTGGACTCTGTGTCAGAATCCACAGGTTTAAGGGCTCAGTCTTCCACAAGACTGTCCTCACCCTACATGCCATCTACAAGTCTCAGGGCCCACCCACACTTTAGCCTGACCAGATGTAAATTCAGGGGTTCCTTCTTAGTACAATAATTCACTAGAATGATTCACAGACCTCAAGAACGCATTATAGTTATGATTATAGTTTTATTATAAAGGACACAACTCAGGAATAGCAAAATGAGGAACAGACACACAGAGTGAAGACTGAGAATCCCGAACACAGAGCTTTCATACCCTCTGAAGTGGGTTTACCAACAAGTATACTTTACTGAGAATCTATGTCCAGAGTTTTGATTGAGATTTCACTGGGCAAGCATAATTGATTAAATCTCTGGCTACATTATTGAATCCAATCTCCAGAACACCTCTCCACCTAGGAAGTTGGGCAGGCCCAAAGTTCTAGTCTTCTAATTATATGCTTGGTCTCTCTGGTGGTCAGTCTCTATCTTGAAGTTATCTTGAAGGGGCCTACCCTGTGGGGCTTCATTAGCATAAGAAAGATGCTCCTATCACTCAGGAAATTCCAAGGGTTTTTGAAACTGTTTTTGGAATGGGCAAGAAAGACCGTTATATTCTTTATTATCCACAATCACGTATACCAAAAATATAATAAAATATACTAATCTAGGAAAGAGCGCAAAAAATCAATAAGCAATAGAACTCATGAATAGATAATTTCATTGCAAGTAAATATTAACACTGGTGTGTAATTCTAAATAGTATAGGTGCAAATTTATAATCTTATTATCCTCTATATATGTACAGCGCTTAAAATTTTTAAACAAAGATATTCTCATATATCACTTTATTTCATTTTTATGTCCAATCTGCAAAATAAGGATGCCATTTTTATAGATAAGTTAATATTTAGGGGTTTGCCTAAACACATAGCAGTAATATACAGCAAATCTAGAGTCAAACTCACCCCAAATGAAGTGATCTCCAGTGAAACTGATGGTTTTCCACCTTCCAAATCACAAGTAATTTGTAGCATATGAAAAAGGAAAAATATTTTGTTTGTTTGTTTGTTTCAACACTTCCCCACCACCATCAATAGGAATGAATTCCTCCCTGCCTTTAAATTTCTTCAGGGTCTTTTGACAGCCAATTAATACTATAGTTCCTTTGACCTCAGAGAGGAGTCTTAATTTAGTTAACAAGCATATGGTCATTTTCTTATTGTAAGTTAGAAGCTAGCTAAAGAAGCTAACTGTAAAGCAGTGATTATATTCCCTTCTCTTATGGAAGGCTTCTGCTGAATTTGATTTAATGCAATTGCAATGCTGCATAATGAATATTGCATTTTACATTCCCATAGTGAACTAAAATAACCTATTGTGAGTGTTAGAATGCAATAATCCATACATTATATGTTTTATTGATAGGGTTTTACATTCTAGAATCCATTCAGGCATATCCAACCACAAATACCTTTAACCAAATTTAATTCTGTGCATGAAAGTTATTATATACATCATCACAACTTTTTACCTAACTGCACAACATTTAATTTCATGACTGTAATGGAACTGTAGACATTAGCTCTATTTCCATATATTGGATTAGAAAAAATGAAATTCTTTTTATAAAATGATCTAGGGTGAATTTTTATACTACAGCACTTAATTGAAACTAGTATTCAGTTAAGATGATTCTTTCGGATCCTTTCAAAGAGTAGAAGTGATGGATCAATTAAAATTAGGAGGTTATGATTCATCTATCTGCATGTAGGCCAGCAGACATTCTATATAGGACAAACAAAAAATGTCTTTCTCTTACATTTTTAGTGAGTAATCAATTTTATGTCTAGAATTAAAATAAGCATCTGATTTTTCCTCCAATATATGCAAAGGGTATTTTGACATAGAGAAGCATAGCAAAGTAAGACATATTGTAATAATTAACTGAATTATTTCTGGCATGCCGTGAACAATTACAGGATTAATAACCACCAACCAAACGGTGTTATGTTGGAATAAATTGACCGACAAGATTTCTCAGCTAAGAAATGAAGCTCAGATCATCAATAAAAATGACTGTGATGAGCATACTTGTGAGAACTCCAGTGTTTTACATTTACAAAATATAGCTGTGGCAACTGTGTTTAATGATTAGAAGAAGGTATTTAAAAATTCATTTAGAATATTTTGCCCTTTTTAATTATTGCCTACTGAAAGACATACTGTTTGATGGTCACCAATGTACCATACAATCTACATTTAATTAAATACCTGTGAGTTATAAACGCCACTGAAAAACAGTCTTTCCTAAATAAAGAAAAAAGTAGAAGAAAAAAATTCAAGAATTGCAGCTTTTTTGGAATATGAAGTGTGCCATATGCAACCATATTAAGAATGATATTAGATATAAAATGAAAATAATGTTGAGAATGAATGATGTCCTGTGCCATAAATGAGGTAATATGTAATCACATGTGAGATTATATAACCTGCCTTATGAATACATTTATTAAAATGTTTGACTTAAATAACTAAAAAGTCAGTACCAGTATTTACATTTTCATTGCATCCAGTTTTTGTAGATAGTTTTAAACTTTAAGTCAGAAGAAAAGGGAAGAAAAAATGATAGGGAAGAAACAAAAGTAAAGAAAGAAAAGTTTGAGATGTTTAAAATGTTATGCATGGGAAAATTTTAGAATATTTTCAAACTGAGTTTATGAGAATATGATAGCTAAAATCATATTCTACTGCAAATGGTTGTAAGTAATTTGTAAACTAATTTGAACTCTCTCTATATCTTTACTTTCTCATCATCTTTCAAATACATGGCCTGACCTAATCATCAGTTTACTATATAATAAAAATAGTATAACCTACCTTTAAGTGAGTTTCCTCATTTATAATATAAATGTAATTGTTTCAAGAAAAACTATTGTGAAAAATAATTAAGTGGAAAAATATATATATAACACTTGAAAACTTAAAAATAAATTCACCTTTTTATGAAGTAGATAGTAACCATAATGACAGTACCAATTACAGAAGTTGGTTGGCTCTGTGGTCTCTTCCCTTCAGTCTACATTTAAAAACAGAGATTTCCCCAAAGTTCCAGTTTCTCCTTTCATCTCTCCTTACTCTGTCCATTCCTCCCAGGAGCACAAGCCGTATTTTCAATTACAACCGTATGCTCCTCTCTCCCCTTTTCTTTCCTTTTTTCTCTTGAACATATCCTCTTGTATGCCCTGTACGTACTTCAAACTCAATGCATTCAAAACCGAAATTAGCACATTTCTCTCTCAAACTCTTCCTTTTGTGTTCCTTCCCTGCTCACACTAGAATAATATGTCTCCTTATTCTTATCCCCTAAATCTAACTAGCACCCAAATCCTCTTATTGTAACTATCTTATGCCTTGATATTATCTACCTTTCTCTACTTTGGATCCCGCATCTTCTTCGTTAAGTGGCCTTCATTTCTCTACCCTCATCTTAACCAACCCATACCCACATTGCTGTCAACATAACGTTTCTATTTCTTTTACCAAAAATCTCAATAATTCAATGAGTCTCAATATAAAATGCAAGTTCCTCAACATAAGATACAAGGCCCTCATGGGTTGGGTCTTGCCTATCACTCTATCATCAGGTCTCCCCACTTTTGCTCTTGTCCATGGGTTAAAAGTCGTGCTGACTTAGAAGTTTCCTGGATGTGCCAAGCCCACTCATAGGTCTTTTCCTTTGCTCATACTCTTTTCTCTGTCCATAAGGCCCTATTTTTCCTTTTTCCTGCCTACAGCTCTAACTTCTACTGATATTAAAATCTAAGTTCAGACGTCGGTTTTCCTAATTCCACTTCTACCTTAATCTAGGCTAAGTGCCTCTCTTCTACTGACATGGGCTTACCTCTATGACAGTAATTTTCAAAACAGTGTTGTAATTACTAATACTACTGGTACTTCCTTCATACCATGAATTCTCATTACAGGCATGATTCCCCAAAATAAGAATCTGAGATAGTGATGTACATACAGGGAGATTACTGGAGATTGTTTTTGTATTCTTAGGCTCAACAAATGTGGAAGAATGAAGGAAGTAGAATTAAACAGAGAGAGGAGTTGAATGTGAATTGATGCAATTAAAAGCCTCAATAAATCTTATGGAGACCTCTGGAGTTGCGATGGCCTTTCAGAGTTGTCCCAAACTGGAACGAGAGAAATAAATCCCACGTTAACCAGTTACCAGATGTGTGCTTCCTGTGGGAAGTGGGCATGACCTTGGGTAGGTGACTTTCTTCAGATATGAACAAGTTCCAGAGAGAGAAACTCAGTTAAGAGCTGTCTCTCTGAGCAACTGCGGAAATAAAGGTTTCAGTTTTGGAAGCTAGTATATGGGGCAGGGCACCATGGAATCTGCTACCTCTCCTTAAAAACAAAACCTTTTTCTCATTCACTTTTAAATGCCTTGGGCTACTAGAGCCTCTGAATCATAGGAGGCATTTAAAAATGAATGTTTATTGAATGAATGCATAGTATGATTTTTAGTCAAATTTGTCTTTCTGAAAGCAATCTGTGCTGCAGATAACTTATATTCAATCTGAAAATAAGGACCAAAGAAAATACAAAGTGCAGAATAAATAGCTTTTAATCTAACTTCGGTCCCTTGGTTCCTTAGAAGACTCATAATGATCCTCTGTCTTTGATCTCCCTAACAGAATGAAAAGTTAAAAACACAGCAGACAGGGCTGAAACACAGAAGAAAAGTATTTGTATTAAAAGTACATTCATATAGTCTTTTGTTTGAAGAAAATGTAAAAGGCTGCAGCATTTCTAGTATGTGCTGAATCCCAGCGTTCTGTTCTTATTTACCTTTGGTGAAGAAAGGCAATAAGACGGCCAAGCGTAGGCTCAGATGGTCACATTAGAAGCTTGTACACAGCCAAACGAGATGGGCCAAATATGAAATGCCGTTGTTAAATACTACAAGGTATGTTTTTATGCTTAATTTCACCTGAGAAATATGTAAAAACAGGACAAATGACACAGACCATGTTTAAGTTAATTAATATGATACAGAGACACATGAAAAAGATGTGGAGTGATAAGGCTGAAAGTGGCTGCTATGATACCTAGATGAAGATCAGTAGCTTGTAAGGAAGTCAGGGTCGAAGAGATTAAGGTGTCAATTGAGACACCACCAAAGAAGTTAAAAATCACTGAAGAGGATATCAGGTGGTGGGGTAGAGAGAAAGTAAACAAGTCAGGTACTGAAGTCATTGAGGCTGGGGAAGTGGGTCCTTTTGGATGGGAGCAAATAAGAGACAATAGCTGCAGTGATTCAGAAGTCTACAGGGAAGACTTGTAAGTCAATTCTTGAGAAGTAAGGAGTTACAAGGAGAGAAAAGGGGGAAATATTCCTCCTCCCATACCTATCCTCACAAAATAAGAGACAAAGTGAAACCGTGAGAATTTTAACTTAGAGGAAGACAGGAAGGGCACCTGGAATAATCAGGGAAGGTCCAAGATCCTAAAGGTCTTAACACTTTGATCTATGTAAGAGTCATACAGGAGCACACTGTTTCTGTAACAATT
>RJWJ010038762.1:0-14805 GCA_004363605.1 Indri indri
TTTTTTTTTTATAGAGACAGGATCTCCCTGTGTTTCCCAAGCTGGTCTTGAACTCCTGGCCTCAAGTGATCCTCCTGCTTCAGCCTCCCTGTGATTACAGGTGTGAGCCACTGGGCCTAGCCCCTTTTTTTTGGATGATGTTAGTAATTTTCTTCTTTTCTCTGTTTTTCTTCATTAACCTGGCTAGATACTTGCCAATTTTATTGTTCTTTTTAAAGAACCAGGTGTCCGTTTCATTGATTTTTCTCTGTTAATTTCCTGTTTTCAATATCATTGGTCTCTATTCTAATTTTCATTATTTCATTTCTTCTGCTTACATTGGATTTTAGTTGCTCTTCTTTCTCTATTTGCCTAAAATGGAAGTTTAGGTTATTCATATTAGATCTTTCTTTTTTTCTGATGTATGCATTCAATGCTATAAATTTCTATGAACTGCTTTTGCTACATCCCATGCATTTTCATACTGCTTTCATTTTTATTCAAAATATTTTTTATTTCTCTTGAGATTTCCTCTTTGACCCATGTGCGTTGATTAATCTCCAAATATTTCTGGGACTTCTCAGCAATCTTTCTGTTACGTATTTCTATTTTAATTTCATTGTGGTCTGAGAGCAGATGTTATATGATTTCATTCTTTTTTTTACATTTGTTAAGATGAGTTTTATGGCCTACAAGTGGTTTATCTTGGTGAATGTTCCATGTGAGCTTGAGAAGAATGTGTATTCTGCTATTGGATGAAGTAGTGTATAAATGTGAATTATATCTAGGCGATTCAGGGTATGGTTGAGTTCAGCTATGTTCTTCTGATTTTCCGCCTGCTGAATCTGTCCATTTCTAATAGAGGGGTCTTGAAGTCTCCTGCTGTAACAGTGGATTCAATTATTTCTCCTTGCAGTTTTATCAGTTTTTACCTCAAATGTTTTAATGCTCTGTAGTTAGGCACATATACATTAAGATTAATTATGTCTTTTTGGAGACTTATCCCCTTTATCATAATGTAATACCCTTCATCTCTAGTTACTTTTCATGCTCTGAAGTCTGCTCTATCTGAAGTTAATATAACTACTTCTGCTTTCTTTTGATAAATGTTAGCATGGTACATCTTTCCCATCCATGTACTTTTTTTTTTTTTTTTTTTGAGACAGAGTCTCACTGTGTTGCCCAGGCTAGAGTGCCGTGGCGTCATCCTAGTTCACAGCAACCTCAAACTCCTGGGCTCAAGTGATCCTTCTGCCTCAGCCTCCCGAGTAGCTGGGACTACAGGCATGTTTCCACCATGCCCGGCTAATTTTTTCTATATATTTTTAGTTGTCCAATTAATTTCTTTCTATTTGTAGTAGAGACAGGGTCTCGCTCTTGCTCAGGCTGGTTTCGAACTCCTGAGCTCAAACAATCCGCCCGCCTCGGCCTCCCAGAGTGCTAGGATTACAGGTGTGAGCCACCGCGCCCGGCCCATCCATGTACTTTTAATTTGTATGTGTCTTTATATTTATAGTGGGTTTCTTATAGACAGTCTATAGTTGGGTCTTGTTTTTTTGATCTATTGACAATCTCTGTCTTTTAAGTGGTACATATAGACCTTTGATATTCAAAGTGATTATTGATATAGTTGGATTAAAATCTACCATAATAGATACTGTTTTCTATTTGTTGTCTTCTTTTTTGTTCCTATTTATATCTTCTACTCTTTTTCTACCTTTCATGATTTTAATTGAGCATTTTATATAATTTCATTTTCTCTCCTCTCTTAGCATATAAAAAATAGTGGTTGCCCTAAAGTTTGCAATATACATGTACAACTAATCCAGTTCCATGTCCAAATAATGCTGTCTGGCGGGGCATGGTGGCTCATGCCTGTAATCCCAACGTTTTAGGAGACCAAGGCGGGAGGATCGCTTGAGGCCAGAAGTTTAAGACCAGCCTTGGTAACTTATTGAGACCCCATCTCTACAAAAAAATTTTTAAAAAAAAATTAGCCGGGCTTGTAAGTCCTAGCTACTTGGGAGGCTGAGGCAGGAGGATTACTTGAGACCATGAGTTTGAGATTTCAGTGATTTATGACAATGCCACTGCACTCTAGCCCTGGGCAACAGAGAAGACCCTGTCTCAAAAAATAAAATAAAATTTTAAAAAAATCATCCTCTCAGCTTTTGTCTGTCAGAAAATAAAATTTAAAAAATTCATAATTCCTCCCTCCTGTCTCTTGTATCTTTGCTGCTATTCATTTCGCTTACACATGAGCCATATGTAATATATGTATACAAACACAAGCATACATAATCAAATACATTGATGCTATTAATATTTTGAACAAACTGTTATTTGTTAGATCAGTTAAGATAAGAAAAATAAAAGGCAACCCTTCACTATTCCTTTTTCAATCCCCTTTATATAGTTCCAAGTTTCTGACGTATATCATTTTGGGAATATATGTTCCTAATGGCATAATTACTAGGGCAGAACCACCCTAGGGCAGAACTCAATCATCAGGCTGAGTTTCTGAGTGACTGTGGGGAGCAACCTCTTTTCCTTCTAGTTCCCCATGTTCCTTCTAGACATGTAACATGACTGAGAAATGAATTTTTTAGTTAAGTTGCTGAGATTTCTGGCTTTCTTTATTACTGCAGCATAGACTAGCCTGGCCTAATTAACATATCTCCCATTGTCTTTGGCTACTATATCAAAATACCTTAGAGTGGGGAATTAATACACAATATGAATTTTCTTCTCCTAGTTTGGGAGGCTGGGAAATTCAAGATCAACACATTGCCATGTTCAGTGTCTGGTTAGTGCCTTGTCTCTGCTTTCAAGATGGTACCTGGAACATTGCCTCCTCTGGAGGAGATGAACTTCTGTGCCGTCACGTGGTGGAAGGAACAGAAAAACAAAAAGGGCAAAAAGGGACCTAGCTGGTGGTTCCCTCCAGCGCTTTTTTTTTTTTTTTTTTTTTTTTTTTTGAGACAGGGTTTTGCTCTCACCCCAGCTAGAGTGCAGTGGCATCATCATAGCTCAGTGCAACCTCAAACTCCTGGGCTTGAGCGATCCTCTTGCCTCAGCCTCCTGAGTAGCTGGGAGTAGCTGGGACTACAGGCACATGCCAGCCACCACACCTGGCTCATTTTTCTATTTTTTATTTTGTAGAGACAGGGTCTCGCTCTTGCTCAGGCTAGTCTCGAACTCATGGCCTCAAGCGATCCTCTCACCTCGGCCTCCCACTGCGCCTGGCTTCTTTTATAGGAGCATTAATCCATTCATGAGAGCAAGGTGACCTAATCAGTTCCTAAAAGTCACATTTCTTAGTACTTTAGCATTGGGGTTTGAGTTTCAACATGAATGTTTTAGGTGACACAAACATTCAAACCATAGCATCCATGTATATATAATAGGATAACCAACCATCCATTTTGCCCAGGATTAAGTAAAATTGAGGAAATCCTGGGCAAAATGGGACAAGTTGGTCACCCTAATACATACACACTTCCCTTCCGATCCAAATTTTACTTATGTTCTTTCTCAATTATAACACTCAATGCTTCACAAAAACCAGGCCTTTTCAACCCCTGTGATTTACTACATTTGTAAGGACTGTAGCAATTATATAAGTGTGTATTTATCAGCTTTTTCTTTGCTTGACCATAGACTTTTTTTTGAATTTTTAAAAATTATTTTTACTTGACACATAATAATTGTGTCTTTTGGGTACCAAGTGATATTTCACAACATGTATACAATTTGCAGTGATCAAATCAGGGTAATTAGCATATCTATCAGCTCAAACATTTATCATTTCTATCTAGCTATAATTTTCTATTCATTAACCAACCCCTCCCTCTGCCCCCTACCTTACCCAGCCTCCAGTAATCACTGTTCTACTCTTAGCTGCTTCGAGGTCACCTTTTTTAGGTTCCACATGTGAGTGAGAATATTTGGTGTTCATCTTTCTATGCCCTGCTTAGTTCACTCAACATAATGTCCTCCTGGCTCATCCATGTTGCCATGAATGACAGGATGTCATTCTTCTTTATGGCTGAATGGTATTTTATTGTGTGTATATATACATGTTTATGTATGTGTTTATGGACACTTATGTCGATTCCATATTTTGGCTGTTGTGAATAGTGGTGCAATAAACATGCAATAAACAAATATTTCTTCAACATACTGTTTTCTTTTCTTTTGGACATACACCTGGTAGGAGGATTGCTGGATCATATGGTAGGTTCTGTTTTTGGCTTTTTGAGAAACCTCCATACTGTTTTCCATAATGTCTGTACTAATTTACATTCCCACCAACAGTGTATAGAAGTTCTTTTTTCTCCTCTTCCTCACTAGCATTTGTGATTTTTTTGTCTTTTTGATCATAGCCCTGGTAACTGGGGTTAGATGATATTTCATTGTAGTTTTCACTTGCATTTCCCTTTTGCTTAGTAATGTTGAACATTTATTCATATACCTGTTGGCTATTAGTATGTCTTCTTTTGAGAAATGCCTATTTAGATCATTTGCCCATTTTTATATTGGATCATTTGGGGTTTTTTGCTGCTAAGTTATATGAGTTCCTTGTATATTCTGGATATCAATCCCTTGTCAGATGAATATTTTGCAAATATTTTCTCCCGTTCTACAGGTTATCTCTTAACTATGTTGATTTTCCTTTTTCATGCATAAGCTTTTTAGTTTGATACAATCCCATTTGTCTGTTTTTCCTGGTATTGCCTGTGCTTCCGAGATTTTATTCATAAAATCTTTGCCCAGACCAATGTCCAGAAGCATTAACCGTTTGTTTTCTTCTAGTTTCCTACATTCTTAATATCCATTGCCACAACAGATGTTCTCCAGATTTCTGTTTTTATAAATTTAAAAACTCAAGTAGTTCTTTCGGAGTGTAGTGCAGATCCTCAGGGATCACACTTAGTATCTTACCTTTGGGGGCTTGTTGGAACTTAAATGTAGTTACAGGTCTAGAAGCAAAGATGGGTGGTAGGCGTGATTCCTAAGGAGAATCAGCATTCTCTTGCTTGGAAAATTCCTCGGGGGAGGCAATTACTGTTTCTTCAGGCAATGCAGTGTTAATTTCCTGAAGCAGAGATGGAAAGGCTAATACCATTGTGTGTGGGTATGCTGCTTCCTCTAGGGGTGAGGGTAGGGGTGGGGAGGTCACTTCTGACAAACAAGACTCATCAGAATTTAGGACCTCAATGTACCCAGCCATCAGGATCTTTCCACCTCCCCATCCCAACTTTCAGGATCCCATTCTTTTTCAATCAGTGCCCTCACTTTACCAGTATATACTCTGCAAGGCCGAGAGTTCAACTTTTATTGTAACTCAGCCAATCTTATGACCAGGGCTTATGTTTGATTTTTGGCAGCTTTTTTTTTTTTTGAATCACTGGGCTCATCCTTTTTTTTCCATCACTTTGTCCATTAATGCTACGAGAAACCCACTAACATCATGTTCCTTGGTTTTCCACAGATATTCAAAAGTATTAGATTGGTGCAAAAATAATTATGGTTTCAGACTGTGAGTTTTAAATCTAGGCTGTAACTAGTCTATAACTAGTCTCAAACACATCTTTATTAACATAGGAACCATTACAATTAATACATTTTTGCTAACAAGAAATAAGTTTATTTATTCCTGTATGTGTAAAAATCTGTGCTTCGGCAGCAGACCACCAAACAGTGACCATGACCTTTTTCTGGTGTAACTTTGGCTTTGGGGAGTGCTTTGGAGCTTCTTCTTAGTCCTGCCACTGAGCTGGTCGTCACCAGTTGTCATATAAAATCCACTTTTCATCACACATCACAATCCCATCAAGAAATGGTTTTTTGTTGCATACAAGAAGAGAAGACATCACTTCAAAATGATTTTTTTGATTTTCAGTAGGCTCATGAGGCACCCACTTATGGAGCTTTTTCACCTTTCCAGTTTGCTTCAAATGCCGAACAACCATAGAGTGGTCGACGTTGATGTCCTCGGCAACTTCTCATGAGTCGTAAGAGGCTCAGCTTTGATTATTGCTCTAAATTGGTCGTTGTCAACTTCTCATGGTCAGCCACCGCGCTCCTCATCTTCAGGCTCTTGTCTCCTTTGCAAAACTTCTTGAACCTCCACTGCACTGTAGGTTCGTCAGCAGTTCCTGTGCCAAATGCACTGTTGATGTTGCGAGTTGTCTCCACTGTTTAGGACCCATTTTGAACTCGAATAAGAAAATTGCTCGAATTTGCTTTTTGTCTAACATCATTTCCATAGTGTAAAATAAATATAAAATAAACAGCAAGTAATAAAGGCATTAACAAAAAACATAAAGTGAGAAATGTGCATTAAAATGATATGTAACATATATCAAGAAATTATTTAATTATTTAAGAATGTATTCCAATATCAAACAGCAAATTTCAACAATGCTAAAACCACAATTACTTTTGCACCAACCTAATATCATGTATAGAGTCACTAAATTCTTTGCCTCTTATAAGTGGTGAATTAGTATTAAACACATTTATTTTGCTTATTGCTATAAAGAGTTCACACCAGTGCTGTCTGTACTATTAGAAGTAGAGCCCCTTGCATCTTTAGGTCTAATCAATCAGATTAGAGAACCAATTCCAAAAACCCCCAAACCAATTAAGGAAACTCATCCTTAAAATTCTGCTCCTCAGGAACCACTTCTGGTACCAAAATCTGTATTAGTCAGGGTTTCCCAGAGAGCTAGAATCAATAGGATATACATACATAGATATAAGAGAAGGGATTCATTAAAGGGGATAGGCCCGTGTAATTATGGAGAATGAGAAGTACATGAGAGGCTGTCTGCGAGGTGAGATCCTGTGATGCTGGTAGCATGGTTCAGTTCAAGTTTGAAGGCCTCAGAACCAGGGAAGCCAGTGGTGTAACTCCCAATCTGAGGCCAAAGGCCTGAGAACATGGGGGGCCCCTGGTGCAAATCCTGGAGTCTAAATGCTGAGGAACCTGGAGTTGTTGTCCCGGGGCAGGAGAGGAGGAATGTACCCCGGTTTCAGGAGACAGATCGACACGTTCATCTTTCCTCTGTTTTGTACTCTCTGGGCCCCCTGGCAGATTGAATGGTGACCACTTACACTGAAGGCGGATCTTTTCACCTAGTCCACTCAGACTCACATAATAATCTCCGCTGGAAACACCCTCACAAACACACCCAAAAAGAATGCTTTTCTAGGTTTATAGGTACGCCTTAATCCAGTCAAGTTGACACCTAAAATTAACTATCACATTGATGTGTAGAGACACTACAGATTTTTGCATGTTGACTTTGTATCTTGCAACTTTACTGCATTTGTTGATCAGCTCTAAGAGTTTTTGGTTGGAACCTTTAGGTAGGTTTTTCTACGTGGAAGATCATGTTCTCTGCAAATAGGGACAATTTGACTTCCTCCCACACGATTTGGATGTCCTTTGTTTCTCTCTCTTGCCTAATTGCTCTGGCTAGGACTTCCAGTGCTGTGTTGAATAAGAGTGGTAAAAGTAGACATCCTTGTCTTGTTCCAGTTCTCTGCCCCATTTAGTATGATGTTAGCTGTGGATTTGTCATATACGACTTTTATTGTGTTGAGGTATGTTCCCTCTATACCTAATTTGTGGAGAGTTTTTATCATGAAGGGATGTTGAATTTTATCAAAAGCTTTTTCTGCATCTGTTGAGATTATCATGTAGTGTTTTTTTTTTTTGTTTTTTTTGAGACAGAGTCTTACTTTGTTGCCCGGGCTAGAATGCTGTGGCGTCAGCCTAGCTCACAGCAACCTCAAACTCCTGGGCTCAAGCAATCCTCCTGCCTCAGCCTCCCAAGTAGCTGGGACTACAGGCATGCGCCACCATGCCTGGCTAATTTTTTCTATATATTTTTAGTTGTCTGATTAATTTCTTTCTATTTTTAGTAAAAACAGGGTCTCACTCTTGCTCAGGCTGGTCTCGAACTCCTGAGCTCAAACAATCCGCCTGCCTCGGCCTCCCAGAATGCTAGGATTACAGGCGTGAGCCACCTCACCCGGCCTATCGTGGTTTTTGTCCTTCATTCTGTCGATGTGATGTATCACATTTATTGATTTGCATATGTTTAACCATCTGTTCATCTATGTGATAACTCCCACTTGATTGTGTTGTATAATCTTTTTATTTGCTATCTGCTTTGGTTTGCTAGTATATTATTGAGGATGTTAGCATTTATATTCATCAAGGATTTTGGCTTGTAGTTTTCTTGTTGTGTCCTTGTGTGCTTTTGGTATCATGGTAATGCTTGCCTCATAGAATGAGTTTGGACAAACTCTTTCCTCATCAATTTTCTGGAACAGTTGGAGAAGAATTGATGTTAGTTCTTTAAAAGCCCAGGAGTCTGAGGTTGCTGTGAGCTAGCCTGACGCCACAGTACTCTAGCCCCAGCCGGCGACAGAGCAAGACTCTGTCTCAAAAAAAAAAAAAAGAAAAGTTTGATAGAATTCAGCAGTGAAGCCCTGTGGTCTGGGGCTTTTCTCTGTTGGGAGACTTTATTACTGATTCAGTCTTGTTGCTACTCGTTATTCCTCTGTTCAGGTTTTCTATTTCTTCCTGCCTCAGTCTTGGTGGGTTGTATGTGTTCAAGAATTTATCATCCATTTCCTTTCAGTTTTTCGATTTGTTGGTGTAGAGTTGTTTGTAATAGTCTTTAATGAGCCATCGTATTTCCATGGCATCAGTTTTAGTGTTTTCATTTTCATTTCTGATTTTATTTGCATCTTCTCTCTCCTTTTCATAGTCTAGCTAATGGTTTATCACCTTTGTTTTTCTTTTCAAAAAATGAACTTTTTGTTTTGTTGATCTTTTGGGTTGTTTCCTAGTCTCTATTTTGTTTATTTCTTCTGTGATCTTTATTGTTTATTTCCTATTACCAAATTTGGGTTTGGTTTCTTTATAACTTTTTAGTGCCTTGAGGAGCATGATTAGATTGTTTGCGACGTAGATGTTTATGGTTATAAACTTCCCTGTTAGGGCCGGGCGTGGTGGCTCAAGCCTGTAATCCTAGCACTCTGGGAGGCCGAGGCGGGCGGATTGTTTCAGCTCAGGAGTTCGAGACCAGCCTGACAAGAGCGAGACCCCGTCTCTACTAAAAAAAATAGAAAGAAATTATCTGGACAACTAAGAATATACATAGAAAAAATTAGCCGGGCATGGTGGCGCATGCCTGTAGTCCCAGCTACTCGGGAGGCTGAGGCAGGAGGATCGCTTGAGCCCAGGAGTTTGAGGTTGCTGTGAGCTAGGCTAACACCACAGCACTCACTCTAGCCAGGGCAACAAAGCGAGACTCTGTCTCAAAAAAAAAAAAACTTCCCTGTTAGTACTGCTTTTACAGTATCCATAGGTTTTTTCAGTATGTTGTGTTTCTATTTTCATTTGTGGTAAGACATTTTAGAATTTCCTTCTTAATTTCTTCCTTGTTCAGAAGCATGTTAATTTCCATATATTTGCACAATTTCCAAAGTTCCTCTTGTTATTGATTTCCGGTTTTATTCTATTGTGGTCAGAAAAGATATTTGATATGATTTCTTAAGTTTGTTGAAACTTGTTTTGTGGCCTAACATGTTCTGTCTGAAAAATGTTCTATGTGCTGATGAGAAGACTGTATTCTGTGGCTATTGGATGAAATGTTCTGTAAATATCTGCTAGGTTAGTGCAGTTTAAATCCAATACGTCTTTGTTGACTTTCTGTCTAGATGATCCATCCGGTGTTCAGAGTACGGTGTTGATGTCCCCAACTATTATTGTGTTTGGGTTTATCTCTTCCTTTAGATCTAATAATATTTGTCGTATATATATATATAGGTGGTCTGATGTTGGTGCATATATATTTACAGCTGTTACATTCTCTTCCCGAATTGATTCCCTTTTTCGTTATTTAATTGACTATGTTTCTTTGCACAGTCTTTGACTTAAAGTTTATTTTGTCTGATATAAGTATAGATACTCCTGTTCATTTTTGGTTTCTGTTTGTGTGGAATATTTTTTTTCCATTCCTTCACTTACAGTCTATGAGTGTCTTTACTGTTAGAAGTATGTTCTTTTAGACATCATATAGTTGGGTCTTGGGTTTTTTGTTTTTTTTTTTATAATCCATTCACTTTGTCTATATCTTTTAATTGGGGGATTTAATTTGTTTACATTCAAGTTCATTATTGATAGGTGAGGACTTACTCTTGTCATTTTGTTAATTGTTTTCTGATTGTTTTGCATATCATTTGTTTCTTTTAATCTCTTATTATTTATCCTTGCCATTTGGCGGTTTTCTTTCTTTTCTTTTCTTTCTTTCATTCTTTTGCTCACTTTCTCCCCCATTTCTCTCCCCTCCCCCTTTTCCTTTTCCTTTCTTTCCTTTCCTCCCTCTCTCCCTCCTGTCCTCCATTCCTCCCTCCCTCTGTCCCTCTTGCTCTGTCACCCCAGGTAGTAGCACAATCATAGCTCACTGCAGCCTTGAACTTCCGGGCTCCAGCAATCCTTCTATCTCAGCCTCTGAGTAGCTAGGACTATAGGCATGTGCCATCATGCCCTGCTAATTTTTCTTATTTTTTGGTTAGAATCGGGGTCTCGTTGTGTTGCCCAGGCTGGTCTCAAACTCCTGGCCTCAAGGGAATCCTCCTGCCTCAGCCTCCCACAGTGCTGGGATTATAGGTGTGAGCCACTGAACCTGGCCATGGTGGTTTTATTCAGTGATAAAGTTTGATTCTGCCTAGGCTAATGTCTGAAAGAGTGTTACCTACATTTTTTTCTAGGAATTTTAGGGTTTCATGCCTTAGGTTTAATTCTGTTATCCATCTAGAGTTGATTTTTATAAGAGGTGAGAGATGGGGATCCAGTTTCAATCTTCTGCATGTAGCTATCCAGTTGTCCCAGCACCATTTATTGAAAAGGGATTCTTTTCCCAGTGTATATTTTTGTCTGCTTTGTCAAAGATTAGATGACAATATGCTGATGGTTTCATCTCCGGATTCCCAGTCCTGTTCCAAAGGTCTATGTCTCTACTCTTGTGCCAGTACCATGCTGTTTTAGTTACTATAGCCTTGTAGTACAGCTTGAAGTCTGGTAGACTGATACCTCCCAGTTTGTTCTCTTTGCTTAAGATTGCTTTGGCTATACGAGGTCTTCTCTGGTTCCATACAAAGTGTAGAATTATTTTTTCTAAATCTATAAAGAATGATGCTGGTACTTTGATGGGGATTGCATTAATTCTGTAGATCACTTTAGGTAGTATGGACGTGGTGAGCGTTGTAAGCGGGGGCAACGACACGTCTCAGACCATGGTTGAGATGTGGCAGTCATAACATGTAACCAAAATCTTTGTACCCCCATCATTTCATGAAATAAAAAAAGTTAAATAAAAAAAAGTTTGATTCTGTTTTCTTTCTCATTTGTGTATCTGCTGTACCAATGCATTTTTTACTCTCATGTGTTTTCGCGATGGTAGTTGTCATCCTTTTGCTTCCGGATATAAGACTCCCTTGAGCATTTATTATAAAGGCAGCCTAGTGGTGATGAATTCCCTTAGATTTTGCTTGTCTGGGAAAGTCTATTTTGTCTTCATTTCTGAAGGATAGCGTTGTTGAGTATAGTATTCTTGGTTGACAGTTGTTGTTTCTTTTTTTCTTCTTTCTTTCTTTCAGCACTTTGAATATATCATTCTATTTTCTTTTGGCCTGTTAAGGTTTCTGCTGAGAAATCTGTTGTTTGTCTGAGGGGGATTCCCTTACATGTGGTGACACTTTCTCTTACTGTTTTTAGAATTCTCTTTTTCTTTGACATTTCACGATATAGTTTCACTATATTGTGTAATGGAGAGGACATTTTTGGGTTGAATCTATTTGAGAACTTTTGAGGTTCCTGATCTGGATGTCCATATTTCTCTTGAAAGTTAGGAAGTTTTCAGCTATGCTTTTTCCCATCTCTTTCCCCTCACAAGCTGCCATTATTGTTTGCTTAATGGTGTCCCCATAGGAATAGGCTTTCTTCATTCTTTTTTATTCTTTTTTTTTTGTCTGTGTTATTCCAAAAAAACTATCATCAAGTTTACGAATTCTTCTACTTCATCGAGTCTATTGTTGATGTTCTTGATTGTATTTTTTATTTTATTCTTTGAATTATTCACTTCCAAGGTTTCTGTTTGGGTCTTTTTTATTATATCTATTTCTTTCTTGAATTTCTGATTCAGATTATGAATTGTTTTCTTGATTTTTGTTGAATTTTCTATGTGTATTTTCTTGTATCTCACTGAGTTTCCTTAAGATCATTATTTAGAAATCCTTTTCAGGCATTTTGTAGGTTTCTTTTTCTTTGTTGTCTGTTACTGAGGAATTATTATGTTCCTTTGCAGGTGTCATGTTTCTTTACCTTTTCATGATTTTTGTGTCCCTTTATTAATATCTTTGTATTTATTCAAATAGTCACTTCTTCAAATCTTTTTTTGTAGCTTTCTTGGGGAAGGACTTTTCTGTAGATGTGTCCTATTGTGTTGGTTGGGTAGGTTGCTTTGGTTTTGGTTCTGAGTGGGCACAGTGGTGTAGTCTTGATTTCTATTGTGTTGGTTGGGTAGGTTGCTTTGGTTTTGGTTCTGAGTGGGCACAGTGGTGTAGTCTTGATTTCTTTGGCTGTAATCAACATCTTTGGTGTCTGTGAATGCCTCCAGGGCCTAGACTGTGAGTGTTTGTGGATACAGTGACTTGACTTTGTTGATGGCATGGGCCCCAGGTAGGACAGTTTTTGGGCACTATGGGGTGTGCACACTGGGTGCAGCAGCTCCTTTGATCAAGGGGGTGGGGTTGCCAGGTGTGCCAATCTCCAGGTCTGGGGGGACACGTGATACGTGATGCCTCTGCCAGCTGAGGAGGTGGCTCACCAGTGGCAGCAGGAATGGGGCAGCTGACCCACAGGCCTTGGGGAACATGTGTGTTGGCTCACCCAGTCCTGGGGATGGCCTTCCCACTGTGCTGGACCACCTGTTCCTTGGAGTACAGAGTGATGTGTGGGCTTGGGTGCCAGGACCACGGTTATACCACTTAGTTCGGCTGGGGTTATGGCCTTTCACCTCTTTGTGTGAGTGTGATGGGATGATGGTGGGAGCCCAGGGATGTGAAGATACAGGGGCTTTTGGACCCCAAGGCAGTATGCACTTCATCAGTGGCTCTTCTCAAAATGACACCATGCTGTAGCAGCTATGGTCCTGGGGAGTGGGGCCACCCAGCCTGAGTTCTATCTCTGAAGCAATGCAGCCATGTGGACTCAAGGCATCTCCTGTACTGGGCTCAAGGTTTGTGAAGACTGTGGGACTCTCTTGTAACTATGATTGTAGGCGTCTACAGTGGTAATGGGGACTGCTGGTGATCTTTGAGTTACCTTTTCTCTGCAATAGGGAGTCTTTGGCTTCCAGCCAATCCTGGCCATGCGCTTCACTTCTTTCTTTATGCTGCTATTCCAAGTTTTCTTGCGTTGGAGGGTCTTTGTCACTTCCTTGGTAGATTCCAGTGTTCTGTCTTAGACACTCTGCTTGACGTTTCATTGTGTGTTGTTTTGGTTCTTCTTTATGTTGGAGACAAGCATTGGGCACCTCTAGTCAGCCATCTTGATGACATCTTCTGAGCATAGCATTTTCCTCTACCTGATCATCCTGCATCTGAGGAGCTTAACTGCTTTGGTGTTATTGTTTTGTTTTCAAAACTTGATTGTTGTTTTTAATATTGTTCTCTTTATAAGACGATGTACACAGTATTTATGCATACGTACAAACATCTGTAGGCTAATGTCTTAGAGCTGCGATCCCCAACCCCCAAGGCCACAGACCAGCATCAGTCTGTGGCCTGTTAGGAACTGGTCCACACAGCAGGAGGTGAGTGGCAGGTGAGCAAGTGAAGCTTCATCTGTATTTACAGTCGCTCCCCTTCACTCGCATCACGGTCTGAGCTCTGCCTCCTCTCAGATCGGCAGTGGCATTAGATTCTGCATTATGGTAAGTCATATAATTATTTCATTATAATGTAATAATAATAAAAATAAAGCACACAATAAATGTAATGCACTTGAATCATCTGGAAATCGTCTCCCCCGTTCCCCCTGTTCATGGAAAAATTGTCTTCCATGAAACGTGTCCTTGGTGCCAAAAAGCTTGGGGACCACTGTACATCGTCTTACAAAGAAAACTATTTCTTATTGCTGTCTTTGCTGTCCTATTTGCTATCTAAAATGTGATGTAGAACTCACTCCTATGCCATGCTAGTATAAATAGTATATATATACTGCAGCACTTACTGGTATAATTTAGGTAGGGTTTGGTTTCATGTTTCTCACACATCGATTGTTAGAAGTGGCTAAAGGAGGTGGGGCTATTCATGACTCAGAATTTTTGTCACATTATATCTCTTTCATTATGTTTGAAGTGAGTCTATACCAGGTACTGACTTTTCCATAAATAGTTAATTCTTCTACACTTTTCCAAAACTAGTTGAATTTTCTAAACTGTGCAAGTTCATGCAGAATATGATCAACCCTATTCAGGATTCTGTATTTTGACTAGTAGAAGTCCTTCTGACTTGCATATTCAATGCCAAATAATAACTTTTGTCATGTTTATCTTAGCATGTATTAACACAGAGCTCCTTCATGTTGTGGTAATTGATGTCCATTTAATAAGATATTTCTTTCTTAGGTCAGAATGAGAGTAAATTGATGTCTGTTAATTAGTAATGTGACAGTCAGGTATGTATAGTTGTAAAATTGGTTTGTTTCAACCATTAAACAATAACTCCCCATTTTCT
>RJWJ010038763.1:0-14802 GCA_004363605.1 Indri indri
TTTTTTTTTTAAGGGTGCTGAGTTTAGAGGGACATATATTAAAATGATCGATACATGGCATTTCTAGATATAAGGTGACAGTCACAGTCCTGGCACATGGTAGATAGTAAATGACAAGTACTTGTGCCTTTCTGGACACAAAAATGATCCTGTCATAAAGCTAACACACTAGTGTGTATTAGTCAGCAATTGTTGCATTAATGCTGATAACGATTTGCTGTGAAACTTCGAGCAAATCACTTCTCTCTCTGGTTCCGGCAGTGACCACAGTGTGGTCACAGATCCACAATACCAGCCTCACCTTGGAATTTGTTAGATATGCAAAGTCTCATGGCTCCTTCCAGATTTTGTGCCTCAGAAACCCAAGTTCAGGTAGTCAAAGTAACTTGCCCAAGTTCACATAGCACTAAGTGAGGGTCTGACCCCAAAGTCCCTGTTCTTTTCACTGTATTTCACCGTCTACCAGGAAGCAGAGAGATGGGGGAAACAAGCAGAGTCGGCAGGTTAGACAATATTTTTTTAAGTGAGAATGGGAGTTAAAAGCTCTTCCCAAGTATGCAGACAGCTTCATTCATGTGCCTTTCACCTCTTGCCAAGCCCACATTCCAGGGGAGGTATTCAGTTAATCATCATTTGTGCAGAAACTTGATCCAAACCCTCAGGTCCCTTCATTATGATTTGGTCTATTTCTGTCTCCTGAAATCCTGCATGCTTCCCAGTGACTTCCAGACCCGCCCAGCCCTGGAAGGGGAATGGTGAGGTCTCCAGGCAGGTGAAAGCCCCTTGTCCTCACTGGCAGCATGAGCCAGAGGTGTGTCCCATGGCCACAGCACTGCAGGGGGTCATGCCCCAGAGATGTTGTTGGTGACCAGCCACATGCTGGCAGGCAGCCTGTGAGCCTGACAGAGCTCCCAATGTAATTACACAGGAGCCCCGGGGCTAGGGAGGGACTGGGCTAAGCACAGGGGGCTCTGAGCGGATAGAACTGAGGGCCCAGACTCTGGTTGTGACACAAGCCCTGACCCTTGGGAGCTGCGTGAGTCTAGACAGCATTTCTGGGATTCAAGGAGCTCACTTACCAATGTCGATGATGATCGTTATTATATTATGTATGTTATTAAATGGTAACCTAAAAATATAGCATAGCATTATCACAATATAACATTATATTATGTGTTACATGTGCACATGTATTATATGCTAAAGTAATGATACATTATAGTTTTATATAACATAGCATAACTATATATAATAATATAATAAACTATATATTATGTTAAATTAATATGATATAAATATTATACAAATATATTAATTTATGCTATTCCATATTATAAATATATTAATATAACATAGCTACTTTATATCACATATTATAATATATTATGTATTATAACTATGGAAATATGTATTATATATGACATATATAATATATTACATTGTATAACCTAAGATTTGTGATATATTCTACATAGTATTATTGTACTATATTGTTATTACTACTCTTATCACTATGATCCTCACACACTGGGTTTGTCCTAGAGCTGAGATTCCCACCCATGTTTGTCCAAGTCCGGAGCATGTGGGTTTCAAACCCAAGCAGTGGTCACCTCTGTAAAATAAGGGGCTTCAAAAAAGATGTGCTTCCAAGGCCCCTGCTGCTGTGTGAGGCAGACCTGAAAGGTGGGAGATACTGCAGCCTCTGGGGGCAGACAAAGCCACATTGGAGTCTCAGCTTGGTCACTTAGCTGTGGGCCAGGCCCCTCCTGAAGGGTCAGTTTCCTCACCTGCAAATGGTGGTCATTGTAACACCTAGATTACTAAAGCTAAGTAAATGCAGAGACAGCTCATGTTCCTGGGCCCAGCATATACCTGGAACATAACAGGTGTGAAAATAAATGTTAGTGCATCTTAGGTGCACGTGCACGGGGCTGGGGTCCGACAGTGTCCCAGTTCACCAGTGGGGTACCCTTAGGTACGTCTCCCAAACTGCTTGAGATGTTCCTAATCTGTACAAGGAGGACATCCAGCCCTCCCCCATGGTGTCATGAGGAGGCTGGTGGTGACAAAGCTCACGAAGCACTGGGCCTGGCCATTCTGCAATAAATGGCACTTGTTTATAAGTGGCCCTGCTTTCCCTGTGGAGCTGGGACCAGTTCCGCTATGGGTGGCGGGGATAAGGCAGCAACCTTGTCACGAGACTCAAGAATCTCTAGACCCATTTTCGCCTCCGTCACCTGGGTCGTCAAGGCTGCAAGTGAGGATTCTGGGAAGGTTGGGGTTCTGGGGGGCATCTGCTGAGGCTGCCCTCCACTTCGAGTCTCACGAAGACAAGGGACTGTGGTGTGTAAAGCCGTGGACACGTCTGCTTGCGCTGGCACAACTCTCACACCCTTCCCCAGGCACCCTTGTCTCTGCTCGCAGTCCCCACCGACACGCCCAGGCTGCTGACTCCACTCAGTTCAGTCCTGCAAATCCTGCAAGGCTCATTGCCAGTGCCTCCTCTCCACTGCTCATCCCTTCCACGGACATTACTGTGCACTTCTGGTGTGCTCACTGGACACCTCTGGATTCCCCAAACAGGACAGCAGTTTCTGTTAGTCTTTCCCATAGTACTTGTCACACCAAACCTCACAGGGGCATTTGCTTTCCATATTCAATTCTGGGTCTCACGTACATTGAACTGGCTGCAGATGCATTGCAGTACTGAAAAGAATTTTTGTTGTCTGCAGGATTGAAATTTACTCTATGCACGTGCAATTGGAGGAAAATACAGTAGTCACTAGCTACATGCAGCTGCTCAAATTCAAATTAAGTTGAAATCAAATAAAATTAAAAATACAGATACTCCACCTCCCTGTCCACATCTCCAGTGCTCAGTAGCCACATGTGGCTATGGCGATTGCATCACACAGTGCAGAGAGAACATCCCTGCCTTTGGAGAACATCTCATTGGGTGGCACTGCTCAAGATCCTATGTCCCCCTTGGACCTCTGTCATTCCCTGTCGCTATGTCCGTTTCATTTAAAACGCTAAAAAATTATTTGTACACTTATTTGTTTAATGGTTGTTACCCCCAACTAGGCAGTGAGCCCTGGGAGGAAAGGACCATGTCTGTACTTTTAGGACTCCTACCACCACACTAAGAACAGGCTTGGCACATGGCGGGTGCTGAAAACATATTGCTAAAGTGAATGAATGGGAGGATGAGCCTCTATAGCCCATTGCCTTGACTTCAAAGTCTATGTGTGAATTGATTGTCATTTTGATGGGATAAATCCACTATATGGTCATAGCTCTTCACAAGGACTCTGTAAAGCCTTACCTGTCCCCACTGGTGCTCCACAGATCCCTCCTGCTCTGGCCACAATGGTCTAGCTAGGTCTTATTTCCCTCCTCCTCACCTTTGCCCAGGCAGGGTCTCAGGCCCCTGGAACATCCTCTTATGTCCATATTCTGTGTGACTGAATCCCACCCAGACTTCAAGGAGCAAGTGAAAGGCCACCTTCAGGAAGGATTCCTAAATACAATGTCTCCCTCTTTCTCCTTACCTTCTCCCCTGAAAAATGAATTAGGAATGACCTCTTTCAACTTTGAACACCTTGGCTTTTATATTCTACAACTCTCTGGAAACCTCGCACCGGTTGCTCTGTGGATGACTGGCTTTATACACATTTGTTCCCATTTTTATCTGCTATTTGATGGCAGGGTCTATATCTAGTTTAAATTCACATTGCCAGGCTCTAAAAAAAAGCATTTAACACCTAGCAGAGGCATAAAACATATATTTAAATGAATATATGAGTAAATAAATGATCACTTTTTAAAGCTTTGATTTTTCTATTTATACACATTTATTGTCACTAATAACATCATTCTCCTTGTGGTTTACTTCATGGATTTTTAAAAATTATTTTTCAAAGCTTCATACCAAACCGTAAAGCATAAAGCTCTGTAGCTTATGTAATTTGTAAAACCAAATTCTAAAGTTGTAACAGTCTGGAAAGGGTAAAATGTTTTACAGGTTGTCTCTTTAAACCACCTCCAACTCTTTTTGGGGATTAAACCTTCATCCCTGGTCTAGGCCAGTAATCAGAGGGCCAGGGGAGTGTCCTTTGTTCTTTGTACCACAGGAGGTGGCCCAACGGAATTGTCCAGGCAGATGTCATGAGATTGTCTTCTAGGAGATGGGGTTGATAAGGACCATCAACTATATTTAAACAGGAATAACCCCAAGCTGAAAAGTCCCTTTAAAAGCTCTGTATTTCAGCTTATAGTTAGGAAGATGGTACTTTAAGACGAGAGTCTCCCATCCTCCTCATTTGCCAGCACATTAATAAACTTCTCTTTCCTTCTCCTCAAACCACCTGTGCTTGTTCTTCTCATGTGGCCTTGGGGACAAGTGCTGAACTTTTAGTAACAAAATTACAAATTAAGGACCTAGGGCTAGAAGAAGCAAATTCCTAGAGGGAAACATCTTTAGGAATGGACACATATTCATGTTTATTTTGCAACGAAGTAAATTAATTAAAGTAGGAAAAAATATGAACCATTAATGTACCTTACTTGTGTCTTACATCAATATCAATTTTGGATCTAAAAATATATACCTTAGATCAATAGTTCAATAAAGAAGCTACAAATACAGTTCTACCCCTTGATGCCTTTTTATCATATGTTCAGGAGTACCCTGAGAACACCTTTGTTTAAGGATTGCAAGGTCTTGGTCTGTCCACTGTCACCTTCCATTCCATGCTCATATCAACCCTACATCTAGGATCCTGTTGAATGCTGGCTCTTCAAAAATCACCGACACAACCTGTTGATAGGAAAAGCTTAGTTTATGGCCTAATGAAGTAACTGAGAACCTCAAAGGAGCTTAAGCAGTGTCTTTGAAGCAGGAAGACAGGTTGGAATTTATTCCAGATTGGAAATTTGATTTCAGGAAGGTCTCCCAATTTGGGGCTTGACTGAGATTGGGTAGAGATCATGATAGAGCAGTCCAGAATGAACAGAATTAACAAAGTGAGAAAGGGATTAAAAGAATGTTAGGGTACAAACTGTCTGTTGATGTTTCTTTTACATTGATGAGGATTTGATGGTTCTTTTGGGAAGACAACATAAGGAACAATCAAATCATCAAGCCATTTGCCTGGGGCAAGAGTCCTCTGACATAACAAGCTCAGGCTAACCAAGGCATTGGAAGAGTGAAGCTATGTTAATGTGGATAGTAAATTGAATTTGTGGACAGATTTACTGAGTTTCAGACCTTTGTCTGAAATGGATCACACCTCAGTGATCTGATCCAGCTATGAGTGTGAGTAGATGTTTTTGTTTCTTAAGCCATGCTGGACAGAGGAAGAAAAGAGAGGTTGTACTTTTCCTAAAGCCACACAGCTTCTTGAAATAGAATACTATTTCCTTCTTTTGTATGTGTATACATGTTTAAAATGAGTGCTGCCTAATTCTTGAACTCTGTATTGTGAATTAAGGACTCCTCCCAATCTGCAGGGAACCCACCCCCAAAAGGAAAGGATGGGGTGTGGAAAGCTGTTCTTCCCTGTCTATAAGCAAAATAAGTCCTTAATCCCAGGGCTTTTCAAAAAAATACAGTAGATTTCTGATCTATTAAAATGTTATGTAAGTAAAAATATAAATACACGTCGATCAATATTTTATTCACTAGTCTTTCCCTGTTTGAGCCACCTTCAAGGCAGGTGGCCATTCGGAGCCTTGGGGATTATAAATGCTGGTTTGCACTTAGTACTTAGTGACTTAATTTTATTCTGTGAAATACTGGAGGCATGTGGAAAGGTGCTATTCTCTTTCAGGGAAGTAATCTGTGGGATGAATGCTAGATTGGGTATTAGGCCTAATGGAACGTGTTAATAATATAGCAGGTTAACACCACTGTGCACTTACAATGAGGCTTCCAGAGCTGGGATACCAAGGCCCTTGTAGAAACATTCTTCACCGTGTTCACACTGGGAAACTCCTTTCTCACGTCACTGACATACCTGAAACGTTGTGTTCTGTATCTGCTGCAGCCACAACACCACACTAGCATGCAACGCTGCCTTCTCTCACTTTGCAGGCTCATCCGTTTTTACACTGTATATGCTTCTCATTTGCAAATTTTGTTCAACTCTCCCCCTGCCACCCCTGTGCAACGAATAAGACACTCAGGCAAGACTGTTAATGGAAAGCTCCTAAGGATTTTGAAGCCCCTTTAGAAAATCATGAGAGACAGGATTCTAAAATAGGATGGTCAGCAAAGGAAAGGACAGCAATGAAGTCACCCCGGGAAATCTGGGGAGCAGAGGGAACCGGCAGAGGGGCAGGGGTTCTTATCCAGCCTCACTAACTTGGGCACCATAGTGAAGACAAGATCCTTGTCTACACAGCCCTTTCCTACCTCGTGTAGTCCTTACACTCTAGAGTGTGGATTTGAGACCCCTCCCTGTCTGCAGGAAGCCCACCCTGCCCTCCCACATACAAAATGAGTCTAATAATCCCTACCTAGCAGGGATGTTGTCCTGAATGTGTCACATACAGTCAGACTTTGTAAATGGTAAAATTTAGATGGGGGTATAATCAACATTATACCAACAGTAAATGTATCTGAGTGATGGGATTAAGTCTTATTTTAGTTGTATTCTTTATAGTTCTTTGCACTGATGGACGTGTTTTTTTCTGTTACCAGGAAACAAATGCTGTAATATGAGATGTATGTGTGTAAAGGAAAGTTTGATGATGGCACAGTCATTCCAACTACTTTATTTTACCTAAAACAAATCTTTTACATCTATCCCTAGCCAGCATCCTATTCACTGTTTTAATCTCTTTGTGTAATAGGTCCCTACCTCCAAGCAGGATCACGAGGGCAGGAAGTTGTTTCAATAACACTGCCTCTTCAGTCAGGGCCATCCTGATACTTAATGGTGTTGATGGGGCAAGAATACAAAGGGAGAAACAAGCCCATGCCCCAATTCCCTCCCTACCCCCAGTCCAGCCTGCACCAAGGACCTCCTGCAAGGCTGTAGACCATACAGCCCCTAAGTGACAGGCAAGTGCTCCTTGCCCATTGGTGGTGCCATCTTCTCATTAGAATGTAGCCAAGGAAGAGGCTGGCATAGGCAGTAGAGGTGGTCTTGTGGCTTTAGGCAATGAATTCTAGGACCTTGGGTAGAGGTAGTGTGATTGGGAAGGGAGAAGTGGGCTCTGGATGGGCTGGTCCCTCTGGCCCCAGGAAGTCCACTCCTTGATGGGAGTGTTGAGATCAGAGGAGGGTCCAGGAGGACCTTCTAGAATGCTGGGTCCAATTCTGAGCCCCCAGCTGCCTGAGTATAAGGACAACACTGTCCTAGTGTCTACCGCGGTCCCTGCCTGAGAGGCATCCTGTAATCCTTGGATTAATAAATGGGTGAATGAAGTGGGTCACTGCATGGCATCTGTGGTTCTAAGAATGACTTAAAAATTAAAGATGAAAACTTCTATAAACTTCTCTGTGTTTTTTCTGGAGATGAGAAAACTGAAGTTTGGAGATGCTGTGAGATTTGCTGGCAGTTGTACCTTTGAAGCGGCACTGTTGGCTTTAGAAACCAGCTCCTCTGTGTGTTGTTTCAGGGATGCCTTTTCTTTCTGCATTAATGACTTCATGCCCAAAGGTGCAGGTTTCTTATTGGAAGTTTAATTCCGTGCAGGTTGGAATGGGGTGACAGAGGAAATCTTGATGTTGGGATATTTGGTAGAATTAAGGAGGACAAAAAAGGGCATCTTGGAATGTTCTTTTCTCTGGCTTCATAAGTTACAAGGAGTGAGAAAATCTTGGAAGGAAATGGTTTATCACACTCACAGTCGTAGGACAGATATTTATCACCTGATCTACTTTGGCCTTGTAGAACGAAAGCAGAAGCCATAAACTGTGCACAGAAGAGAATGCAAACTGTTGCATTTTCTGAATTCATTGAAGATGACATGAAAAAGTTGTTTGAATGCTTTATTATGTGTGGAAGGGTCATAAAATCTCGGCCAAGCTACCAGGGAGGGAAGTGAGGTCAGAGATAAGGCTGAGTGTGAAGGGGCTCGTGCTGCGATTAAATTTGAAAACCGCTCTTTATAGACCCATTAAAAATCATGCTCGAACAGATAGAATGAATAAGCAGCTTCATTGTACCACGATCCTGCTGCCATGAACACACATCCCTGGAAAAGAAGATCCTTAGAGTTTCTCTCTCAGTTACAACATGCTGGTGTGTGCAAGTTAAATGCCATTGAAATGCCAGGTAGTATTCATTTATTCACTTAACAAATAGTCCTTAAGTGCCACTTGCATGCCAAGCTCTGTACCAGAGGCTGGGGGTATACCTGTGAAAAAGGCGTGGTCCCTGTTTGGGAGTTGCTGTCGAATTTGGGAATGACTAGTAGCTGGGAAGATAGAGAACTAGAGGAGAGGGGTCCCTAACCCTGATGCTCTTAGGATGGGGTGAGATGATCTGCCTGTAATCATCTGTAAACATCATGGAAGTTATACATGTTTATGGATACATTTTTAAAGTTCAGAAAAGTAAGAAGAAAAAAAATCAACAATATTACATAATGCACAGAAGCAACCACAGATTACCTTGAATTACATTGCCTTCTGTTTTTTTTTTTAACCTGTGCATATATTTTGACATTGTTGGTGTTTCTTGCTATTTTTGCTTAATATAAGCATTTATATGCTATTATAAATGCTCAGTACCATTATTTTCATGATTTTAAAAGGTTGTATCATATTTGGGAGACTGCACATTGGAATTAGGATGCACTTTTGCAAAACTCCAATGCCTAGGAACCCCTCCTGCAAGACTAAATCACTCAGAGTCTCTGGGATGGGCTACAGTCCTCAGTAACTTCCTGGGTAACTTTGATGTGCAACCAGCATTGAGAAACCATTAATAAGTTAATGATTTTTCTTTTATTATTAGACAATTGAATTGTTCTTAAGTTTGTTTGTTTTCAATAATAAATAATCCTGTAATGAACATCTTGGCAGAAAGCACGTCAGGGCTCCGCATCATTGCCTCAGCGTAGACTCTCAGCAATGGCATTGCCACCTCACGAGGATGCACCTGTGTGCAGGTAGCATGTTTTCTTCCCTTCCTCACAAGGAAACCGACAGTTAGGAGGTGGTGGCACAATTTAACAGAAGGGCCAACTAAGACAGAAAGTTTGAGAAATTGGCTGGTTTCGGCTCCAAGGAACATGCCCTTTTCACTATATCTGTGCTACCCTATAGGACGATCCTTCTAAAATTTATATCTGCTTCATTCTTGAGGCATCTGGTTTTCTCGGGCCAATGGCCTGCAGGAGAAACATGTGGGCCTTAACCCGCCCCTTAAGGACTTGCACAATTCTAGACGATCCAAAGGCATCTGCAGAAGAGAACATTACAGCATGATTTGTTGTCACAGACAATGAACACGGGACAACTCTTCTGTGATCACACCACAGAAATCAATAAAGGCTCTGTTATTGTCAGAAAGAAAAAGCTTAGAATAAAAACTGAAATCCAAATCACTTTATTATTATGTCCATTTTGTAGATGAATAAATATTAGTTAGGGAATTAGAGTGACTCTTTTCCTTCCAAGTTTACATGGCAAGATCTGACTGAACAGCCAGTAGTTGTTCTACTGCTCTTTGATGGAGAAAAGAAAGGAAAAAAAAAAAAAAAAGGAAAGTGTAGATTTTCCTAAACACTCTGATTGCACAGGGTGAGAGTCAAAACGTCCCAGAAACCTGTGTTTTTAATCATGCACAACCCAGGGGATTATTCTAGAGGAAATCTTTGGGCCTCCTGCACTAGGCTGCCTTCTTCTTCGAAGTTCTGGTTTCCGATGTGTCACCAGCTAAAGTAGCATAAGCACACACAGCTTCACATCTGGGCTGCTCAGGTCTCCCGTCCAGATACAACTACTGCGAGGGTGTAATTAGCTGGCAGCCTCCCGCTGCCGTGCCTTCCGGATGCAGAAGCCTCCACCATGCTGACACTAAAGCCGGGACTCCCTGCGCTGCTCCTGGACAATGACTGGAGATTCTCTTAGGGGCACAGCGGCCGTTTCTGCCTGCAGCAGACACCACTGACAGAGACCCTGTGCTCTGGCTCCCCGTCAGCCTGGCCAGGGCTTCCTCAGAACATCACTGCAGTCTTGGGCTCTTCTTGGCTGCCCTCCTTTCCGTCCCGCCCTCCTTTCACAGGTGTGAGACCCACAGTGCCTCCAGTCTCCAGTCGTTTTGCCATCTGCTTCCCAGAGAACCCAAACCAGCACAAGATGCTGCGCAGTGAGGCAGACTAGAGCCCCTCCAGACGGGGGGTGTGCTGAAGAGCGCGCACACCACACGCCGGTTCACGTGAGCCTTTGTGGGCATCTCTTACCAAATCTGTGTTCGGTGACATCCCATTGGTAGCTTAAAATTAGCCACGGTAGAAGTGTTTACATCACAGAAATTAATAAAGGCTAAAATCAAGATTCCCCCCACCCCTGGAGCTCTAATTATTAAGCGTTTCATAAAACACCACTGTCCCCACCATCACCAAAGCTAGAATGCTTGGAAATTTCGATCCCGGCTTCAAGGCGGCAGCAAGGCATGGCAGCTACAGCCCACACCCGTTACTAATCTCCATCCACTTAAAGCCCTGTTGCTCCCTATCCCCAAGGTTCATCGTATAAACCCTTGTCTCCACCTGCTTGCTGCTCGAGTTTGTCTGTTCAAAGGCCTGCTGTTTTCCTGCTTGCTCAAAATTCTCCAGTAGTCAACAACACCATAATTTTATAATCGATGAGAAATTGCACTGGCAAGAAGGCAGTTACAATAAGTCAAATTCAAAGTGATATGCCCTCGATATAATCTCTCTCTCTCTCTCTCTCTCTCTCTCTCTCTCTCTCTCTCTCTTCAATTTGAGCATCTCAAAAGGCTCAGAAAGAACATTTCTATTCAGACTGGATAAAAATGCCCCGGAATCCATGAGTTAGTGACGTCATGGTGTACCGTGAAAAGAATCAACAGGCTAAGGAGTAAAGCTGGCCAAGAAAATAGGTAGCTGCATAGATAGATAAGTAAGTGCATGTTGGTCTGGTTTTAATGAGAAACATTCCTGCGTGACATGGGGCAGAAGAGTAAACATTTCCTTGGTACTATTGATACAAATACAAAAAGAAAAAACGTACTAGAGGATTTTAACTTGTGTTTTGTCAGTGACATGAGAGCATCAGTGTTCTTCACCGCAAAGTGGGTTTCATCATGATGAGAGTGTTGTTTGTGGGCTCAGGAACTGTATATATAGTTCTAAGGCTATATATAGCCTTAAGCACCTAGTACTAAGTACTAAATACCTAGTACTAAGCACCTAGTACTAAGGCACCTAGCATGTGTTCAAAAAAAGGGAATTTAGTTCCTGCCTTCTTTTCTAGCTATTAGGGAGTATGGAGAAGATGGCATCAACATTTCCTCACTGAGTGTATTCATTATTAAAGAAGAGAGATTGCTTTCTGGTGTTTCTGTAAGTGAACGCTAATGTATTAAAAGCTGAAAATAAATAAAACAGGCAGACGAAAAGACACGGCAGAATTCACAGTGAAAATACCCCTGTTAAACTTTGCGACACCGGGTGTAGCCATGCAGAGGAAAGAGAGAGGTGGAAGCTGTGCAGGGGGCAGGGAAGCAAATCACACTGGGAGACGCAAAACGGCTTAGACTGCCCGGGAGGCCTCCCAGGGCATATGGGTGAGGGTGCCACGACACAGAATATAATTTTTTTATAAATAATAAAGACTTTCTAAATGCTTGCTCTAACTTTGTGCTACAGATTCCACACGGAGCAGGGCACAGACATTGAAGAAGATCCAAGTGGTACATGGTTTGCTGGATTTAGTTCCTTGCAGCAAAATCGAGTAAGGGCAGGGGAGAGAGAACAGGGGGTTTGCTTGACAAATTGCCTTGGATTTATTTTTCATCGTTTATATTATATTACATAGGATTGGAACGCAACTCAATGGATGGACGGAATAATAGTCTGCACGTTTAATACGATTTCTGCTACAGGCAAAACAGAGCCAGATAAAGCATTCATATCTTAATGATAGGTAAATAATCCTTTAGTGTCACCGATGAACATGCGACAGACAGGCGTTCTCTATTCATGACAACACCTTTATTTTTGAACCCTATTACAGCAGAGATATTGCTACATCAGTGGCTATATTCCTACACTGATAGACAGAAAGTAAACAATTCTCACACACACACACACACACACACACACACGCAAGATAATGGTAGTATAGTCACACAATAATAGCTCCCTTATAGATGCTAGAGAATTTCTTTCTCCATTTTGCTGCTAAATGAGAAATAGCACTATATGAAAGCAAGCTAGGCTTTGGGCAGCCTTGACACAGGGGTTCAAATCCCAGGTGCTCTCCAGACAAGCTGCGTGACTTAAAACGCTGTTTCACAAACCATAAAGTGCCCATCAATCATCCAGCATTTTGTTAAAATGAAGATTCTCATTCTCCAGGTCTAGGGTGAACCTGAGACTCTGTATTTCTCATAAACTTCACAGTGGGTTATGCTCAGATTAGTGACCCTTGGATGCCACATTGACTCGTAAAAACTTAAACCTTATGATTCATCTTTTCTGAGCCTCAGTTTCTTCATCTGCAAACTATCTATGGCTGATGTTTAATAATGCTGTAAGGGTTGTACCAAACGATGCTTATAAAATCGCTGGCCGAGTGTCTGGCACACACTGTGTTCCATCAGGGAATGCCGTTACCATTATTATTAATAACGTGCTTGCGAGAACAGTGCAGAGATTAACCACCCGATGGGAGTAAGGGAGTATAAATTAGATGCATGTGGCTCCATCACCTTTTTATATCTTACAGCTAATGACAATGTTGCAGATTGGCTTAGCCCTATAAATTCTGGTGGCAATGAATTGACTATTCCACCCTCCCCAAAATAATAATAAAATTTGGAGGGAAATAAAAGAAGAAAATCTGTTTGCCTTAGAAAGTTTCCCCAGCCCAGCAGAGCCCTGCATGTATTGGAGAGTAACTTCATTTCCCAGGGACTGGAGGAGCCCGTAATCCATGAAAATGGAGCGCAAGTCCCTGCATGAGGTACTTGTGCAGTAAGCAGCTAAGATTCACTCGCAGCTCTGCGTGAGCCCACTGAGTTCTCTTTGATAAGTTGCCCGACCTGAGAAAGCTGAAAATGTGTGCATTACTGTGGAGGCTGCTGGGAGGATATGGCATTAGAAGAGGAAGGGTGGCCGATCAGGGATCCTGGGGAGGAGCACGTGCCTCTCAGCCTCTTCATTCCGAGACAGAGAGCCCGAGTTTTATAAGCTACTCGGAGCCCTGGCAAGGCTGGGTAAGAGGCGCTTTGGGTTCCCTTACACACCATACATGTGGGTGGCACGATCAGATGTTGGAAAGGGGTTTAGCACCTGTGGAAAGGTGGAGAGCCAACGCCAGCCCACGCTGCCCCTCCCCTGCGGAGGAGAGGGAATCCTGGTGCTAAAATTGCAAAGATGGAGAAGAAGAGTAATGCTCAGTGCAGGCAAGGCCGTGGGGTGCTGGGTCCTTGCGTCCCTGGCTTGGGAGCGCATAAACTGTTTCTGCTTTTCTGGAGGGCAATTTGGCATTCTGTTTCAAAACCTTTAAAAACTGTGCATACCCTTGGACCCCGCAGACCTGCATCTGGAAGAGTATCCCAAGGAAACAACATAAATGTGGAAAATTTAGCTTTAGGGTGCCATGCCTGGAACCAGGATGCAAGATTTTTGTGTGTGTGGTAATCTTAGTGGGTCCGGGTAGCAGAAAATGAAAACAACAACAGCAGCAGCAGCAGCAATAACAGAGACAAAGCCGAAAATATCCTCTCCTTTCAAAGCTATAGGTAGCTCCCCTTCTCCGAGAGCTGGAGGCTGGAGTTGGCCCTTGGAGGAGCTTGCCCCATGCTTGGAGGCAACCCCTCTGTAGGGAGGAGTGTTAGGCAAACACCCCCCACAGTGTTCATGGGCAACTGTGAGGGTGCAGGTGCATCAGACTCAGAAGTCGGGTGCTCTGCTTTGTTACACAAATTGCTAAGTGGTGTTTGCAGCCAAAATTGTATTTCTGCAGACTCGGACGCTTCTTTACAGTATTGTTTCTCTTCTAGGTAAGGATTCACACTGGCTGCAATCTGCATGGGGACAGTGGCCATAAAGCCACGTGATATAGAAGTTGGAGGGAGGCAGGGAGGGGCTGCGTGCCCTCAATTCACTTACGTTCTAGTGGCTTGAGCCAGATAAGAGCATGTGCATGAGTAAGTAGCAAAATAGATACACACACACCACTACTGCTGCTATTGTGCTACTACTGAGTTCCACAAAGAAGAAAAATGCAGTTCCGTGATGGGGAGGGGAGGGACTTGCTTTAGCCAGGACGGTGTCTGAAGACCCCTCTGAGGAGGTGACAGTGAATGGTCCATTAAGGAAAAAATACGGAGAGGGGGCAACCGTCACAGTGTGGACAGGTTTTGAGGGAGAAGAAGAAGGGTTGCTATGAACCACAAAAAGGGCATGGCAGTTGCAGAGGGCACAGGAAATTTCATTTTGGATGGATTGTTTTATGGCAAATCTGTAGGTTTATGAGAATGCTCTAGCGGATGGGAAGAAATTGATGGTGCTCCATACAGTGAGAACTGGAGGAAGACCGTTCTTGAGAAAGCAGGGAAGTGTGGGATGGGGACCGTGAGGGAGAGGGGTCGG
>RJWJ010038764.1:0-14809 GCA_004363605.1 Indri indri
AGAATTAGGATTGTTATTTATACTTGGAGACCTGACCTCTTTATAATAATATAATTTCACTCTATTTCTGATAAAATTCTTACTTTTGAAATCTGCTTTATCTGGAATTAAATAAATCACCCCACCTTTATTTGGTTAGTGTTCTCATGTTGTATCTTTGTCCATTATTATTTTACTTTTAATTTCTCTGAATCTATATCTTTAAAGTGAGTTACTTACAGACTACATATAGTTGCATCTTACACTTTTATCCAATTTAAAAATCTCAGTCTTTTAAATCATGTTTTAAATATTAATTTTGAGTATTAATATTGAATATTAAGGAATTATTGATGTGGCTAGAGAAAAGGTTAACATCTTATTAATTGTTTTTTATTTCTTCCTTTTATTCTTTGTTTCCTTTTTGTTATTTTCCTGTGTTCTCTGAGATTAATTAAAATTTTGATGCAATTTTATCTCCTATTGACTAGTTTATTATACCCCTTTTAAAATGTGAATGATTACATTTGTGTTTATAATGTACATTTTAAAATAATCTGAGATAATTTTTAAATAATACTATATGACTCCATATGTAATGTAAGAATTTTGTAATAGTATATTCCCAATTCCTCCCTTTGAATTTGTGTCATTGATAGGTATATATTTCACTTTTACATGTGTTGTAAACACACAATAAATTTTTACAATTTTTGGTTAAGAGTCATTTATCTTTTAGAACAATTAAAAATGGAAAAATATATTTATCTTTATTCATTTCATTTCTAAGAAACTTCATATTTTTATGTATATCCAGTTTATGATTATCTGATATTCCTTCCACCTGAGGAACATTAAGATGTATTGTAAAGTAGGTCTCCTGGTAATGAATCCTTCTATTTTGGTTTTCTGAAAGTGTCTTTCTTTCCTCTTCATATTTAAGATTCTGTTTACTGGATATAGAATTATTTCTTTGAGCAAGTTAAAGATGTCATTCCACTGTCATCTTGTTTGCATGAATTCTGATGAAAAATCTGTTGTAGTTCTTATCCTAGCATCTCTGCAATGTCTCTTTTTTCTCTATTGCCTTCCAGGGTCTCTGTCTTGGTCTTTTCTTTTCAGCAGTTCGAATATGCCATGGCTGTGTGTTTGATATTTTTCCTGCTGGATTCTCTGTATTTTTTTGAATCTATTCTTTCATTTCCCTCACTAATTTTGGAAATTCTTGACCATTATTTCTTCCACACTTTTCTCTCTTCTCCTTCTGGGTTTCTAAGTGTGCATATGTCGTATCGTTTTCTTTTGTACCAGAGATTTTGCTTTTTAGTCCCTTCCCTTGTTTTCTTTTCTTTGCATTTTATTAATAGTTTGGGTAATTTTGATTGACCTATTGCTTCTTTTCCAGTAGTGTAGAGCCTATTGACAATCCCATCAACAGAATTCTTCATCTCAGTGATTGTATCTTTTCACATCTAGCATTTTTATTGATTCGTTTGTATAGTTGTCCTCTCTTCGCCAATATCCTATGTCTGATCTTTCATGTTATCTATCTTTTCCATGGGAACCTATAAGATATTAATTAAGGTTATTTAAAATGTTCTACTGATATTGAAACGTGTGTCATATCTGAGTTTGATTCAAATAATTTCTTTTTTCTTTAGTCTATTTTTTACTGATTTTTTGTATTCCTTGTAATTTGTGGTTAGAAAACTAACATGTTTTATAGAATAGTAGATACCGAGATATTTATTTATTTATTTATTTATTTATTGTGCTTGAGGGTGAGAAGAACTTTCCTTCAGCCAGGCCATCAGTATGAGGCCTCGTGTTAAACTAGTCAAGAATCAGATTGGATTTGAACTTTAATCTCTGCTGAGCTTTGTGTTTCCATACTTGGCTTTGCATCTTTTCTTTCCACTACTCACAAGAGTGAACATATCTCTTATAGCATTACCACTATATACCAACATTGTTTTTACTTAACACTTTTATATTGGTTGTGGGGGGCAGGGGGGATAATACGATGTTATGATTAAACCTCTGAGGCAGGCATTGTGACCTTCACAGATGTTTCTGTTCCTCTTTCCATAATTATGTTGGGCCTAGCACACAGCCTTGGTCCTTTCTCAGGTGTTGAGCTTTTTTCTTTTGTTCTCTTCACCAAGCTTTGTGCCTTCACTTTTGTTGCATTCACCCTACAGATTAAGGCCTTTGTCCCATAATGGAGATGATTCTTGGTGTATTTTTGCAGTGGCTTGAGTTTCCCTTCCCCAGATAGGAACTTTCTCAGGATTTGCCTCAATTTTTCCCATGAGTACTTGATAGAGTTCTTGTTTGAAAGGCCTATAGAAGGTATGAATCTCCCCTCCTACCCACAGGGCTTTCAATCTCATGCTAGCCCCTGTTCATGCATTAGCCATTTGGCATATATTTTTACTTGAATATTCTTATCAACTTATATAGTACTAGGCTCAAGTCTGACCCAAATTAGCAAATACAATCTTATTTCTAAAATTTCTTCCAGTTACTTCTATCAAGATTTTAAGTTCATTCTTTGCCCTATCAATGGAGTTCTCAGTTTTTTTCGAGAAAAAATAATTAATTTGAAATATTTCCAATATTTTTTTAAATTTTAATGGTAGTAGTGATGTTGTTTCCAGCTTCCTACCTCTCCAATATAAAACTATAAATTGCTACATTGTTTTTAAAAATATAATTTTAATTCTTATTATTTTTATAAATTATGGATTGAATTGAGATAAAGTAATATTTTAAAATTCTAATTTTATAATATATTTTTTTCTTTTATATTAGTCAGGGCTCAGCCATAGAAAGAGAACAGTAACAAATACATATGGCAATGTTTATTTCAAGGAATTGGCTTATGTGATAGTGGACACTAGAAAGATAAGATCAAAATCTGTAGAAGAGGCCATCAGAAAGGGAAAACTGGAACTCTAAGTGTGAGCCAAAGCTGCTACGCACAGGTGGAACCTTTATCTTCATCAGAAAAGTTTCAGTTTACAATTAAGGACATTAAACTCATTGAATTAGGCTCACCTGTTTATCTAGGCGGAGCATCCTTAGTTAAATCAACTGATTGTGGACCTTAGCCCTCTGTACAAAATATCTCACAGTGACACTTAGATTACTGTTTGATTAAATAGAGAGACTATAGCCTACCTAAGTTGATCATTGACTATTTTGCTCCCATTTTCTTTATATTATTCATTAATGTGATGGAAATTTCTTTATAATTTATTTGTATATATTCTATTGCATTTATTAATAAATAAATAATTTTCAAATGAGTAATTTTTCTTTATACTTTGTTTACTATAGATATATAATAGGAAATTTATTTATGTTTTTCTAATTATTTTGCAATTTTTGTTGTTGTTGTTGTGTAAGATGTTACATCTTCTAACTTTTCAAGCAGTGGCCATTATATTCTATGGCCAGTTCAAATGAATACAGAAAAATGCAGAAATGAATATTTCTTAAAGTTTATCTAAGCACTTTCCATGCTCATAAGTTGCTTAATTAATTTTTGTTAATTAATTACCTATTTATTAACTTAGGCAGACTACAGAGCTTTTAAAGTGGCAGATGTTTTGTTGTTATTTTCCTTATAGACAATTTAAAAGTTTATTGGTATGTCAGACACATTTTAACTATACAAAATAGATATAATTACTACATTTAATTATATCAGGCTAGGGATGGATTAGCTTACTTTGGAAATGTGTATACTAATTAATCAACATAGCTGACACAAACATTATAAACTATCAGAACAGGGTGAGTAGTGCCTTGCTTTTATCTGAAAGTTATGGTATATGATTGTGATGTTGAGAAATTGACTGTTGTAATAAAAAAAATCGCAATAGTGAATTTGTTTTATTTAATTCAACAAAGACAAATTGGTATAGGATCATGACCAAAAGTATGTGAAATGTTCCCCTTTTATATTCATTACAATAAAAAATTTACTCTTTATTTCTCTTTATTTTCTGTAGTCATTAATGACTGCTGGGTGGATGTTTAGAACACATACTGCCTATTTCAGAGTAAAAGCTGACCACAATTGAAAAGAACATAATTTTGTTCATTTCCTTTTTTTCCAGTTTTATTAAAGTATAAATGATAAAAAATTGTATATATTTAAGGTGTTCGATGTGATGATTTGATATATGCATGCATTGTGAAATGATTATCACAATCAAGTTAATTAATACATCCATCACCTCACACAGTTACCTTTGTGTGTGTGTGTGTGTGTTTGTGTGTGATGAGAATACTTAAGATTTACTCCATTAGAAAATGTGAAGTATGCAATACAATTATTAACTCAGAGTCTCACCATTTATTTTCCACATTTTCTCATTCATTTTATCTCATGATTCTATAGCAAGTAAAACTAGTGGATGCATGACATTCTCGACTCTTCCACTTTCTTTCTATTCATCCCTTCTCTTCTTGATTACATTCCTTGAGCTCTTTCTACAGACCAAATTTTATCTATACTGTAAACTCCCTTGTGGCCTTGATATGTATGAGGCACATTAGACTCATAAATTAATTTGTGCTGAGGTGTCAGTTGTTCATAATATCTCTCCTGAATTTATAAGATCCATCAAAGGAATAATTAATATGTATATCCTGATAATTGTTCTTCCCTTGAGAGGGTTTCTTCACCCTCACACGAAAGAATCTGTTTTCATCCTTCTCATCTTCCTATTCCCTTGCTATATATAATCAAATTCATTTACCAATTTAACATTATCTATACTTAAGCAGTATTCCTTAAGAGGCTAGATGGTAAAATAATGGCAAATCAAATTTTAATTTATTTCATGTTTAATTTCAGGTCAATAAAAATATTTGTAAGGATGTGAAAATGTACTTAATATATACTTATAAGTGAAATTATTGTGTTACTCTGATAATGAAGGACATGACAAAGGTCGACTGAGTCACTGAATATATAAAATGTAATTTTTTTATCAAATATTCATGAATTTGTTTCTTTTAATTAATGTCAGTAAAGATTATAAGGGAGACAGTACTAAGGAGGATAAACCCATGCCCATTATTATCAGAGTATCTTGCTAATAGAGCCCTAAATGTATTAAGAGAGCTAGTATAATTACTTTCTACATCTCCCCTGCAGCACACTTCCTAGAAGCATAATAAATGAATACCTAAGTAACAGAGCATGTTTATTTCCTTTTTCTTTTTTTTTTTTTTTGTCCAGTGTTTGTTGATTTTTTTACCTCAATGATCTGTCTACTTCTGTCAGTGGAATGTTAAAGTCCCCAGTATTATTATGTTGCTGTTTATCTCATTTCTTAGTTCTAGTATTATTTGTTTTCTGAATCTGGGAGCTCCAGTGTTAAGTGTATATATATTTAGGGCTGTTATATTTTCTTGTTGAATTCATCCATTTATCATTATACAGTGACAATATTTTGTGGTTTTTTTTACTGTTGTTGATTTAAAGTCTGTTTTTCCTGATAGGAGAATAGCTGCTCCTGCTTGTTTTAGGTTTCCATTTGCATGGAATGTTTTAGTCCATCCCTTTATGTTGAGTCTATGTGGTTCTTTACATGTTAAATGGGTTTCTTGAAGACAACAGGTTTTTCTCTTAATCCATTCTGTCAATCTATATATTTTAAATGGAGCTCATAGACCATTTACATTCATTGCTAATACATCGTGTTGATTGCTATCTAGTTGCTTTGTATTCTCTCTTGTTTTACTGTTTTATAAGAGCTGTGAGTTTTTATTTTTGAGTGTTTTTACACTGGTTGGTATCAGCCATTCTTTTTGGTGGTTAGAGCACTTTTGAGCATTTCTTATGAGGGCAGGTCTATTGGTGACAAACTCCCTTAGTGTTTGCTTATCTGGGAAAGATTTTATTTCTTCTTCATTTATGAACCTTAGTTTCACAGGATACAAAATTCTTGGTTGGCAGTTATTCTGTTTCAGAAGACTGAAAATGGACCCCAATACTATCTGGCTTGTTGAGAAATCTGCTGTTAGGATGATGGGTTTTCCTTTGTAAGTTACTCGACACTTTCATCTCTCAGCTTTTAGAATTTTCTCCTTCACTTTGACTTTGGCCAGGGTGAAGTCCTATTTACATTGAATCTTCCAGGATTTTGTTGACCTTCTTGTATCTGGTTGTCTAAATCTCTAGCAAGACCAGTAAAGTTTTCTTCCAGTATTCTCTCAAATAGATTTTCCATTCTTTTTGCTATCTTCTTCTTCTTCTTTGGGGATACTTACAATTCTTATGTTTGGGCATTTTACACAATCTCATATTTCTCAGAGATTTTGTTCATTTCTCTTAATCGTTTTTCATTTTTGACTGACTGGGTTATTTTGAAAGCTTTGCCTTTAAGCTCTGAAATTCTTTCTTCTGCTTGTTTAGTCTGTTAAGAATTTCCACTGTATTTTGAAATTCTGTAAATGACTCTTTCATTTCCATAATTTGTTATTTTTTAATGTCTATCTCTTTAGTTAATTTTTCATTCATGTACTGATTTTTTTGTTTGTTTGTTTTATTATGTTGGTTTTTAGCTTTCTCATTGATCCCATTGAATTTATTGGCAATCCATATTTTGAATTCCATATATGACATTTCAAAAATTTCCTTTTGGCTGGAGTCCATTGCTGGAGAGTTAGTGTGATCCTTTGGGGGTGTCAAGAGATCCCATTTCTTCATATTGTGGAGTTCTTATGATGGCTTCTTCTCATCTGGAACCTCTTCCCTCAGCTCAAAACAGATAACTTTGTGGTTAGCTTCTTCTCTTCTGCTGGTAACTCTGCTGCTAAGTGTAGAGAAGGAGAGGTACACTGCCTTTCAGCATGTGCAGGATGGTACCCACTGTGCTGTTGCTGGCAATTTGGGTCAGCTGGATTTCAGAACCCTGAGGGAGTGTTCAGGTGCCAGCAGTGGTGTGCTAGCTTACCACTGGGGGCTGGTGTGCCCCCAGATTCTAGGACCCTGGATGTCATGCTTGAGTCCTGTGAGGACCAGATCAAGAGCAGGCTGGCAAACTTGCCCTCAACCCTCCCTGAGTTCAGGCACTGGTCATGATAGTGAGGAGTGGGATGATCTCCTGCTCCAGAAGAATACCCCAGCAGGAGAAAGGTGGATGCACTGTGAGCCTGTGACAGAAAGAATGGGCCCTCCTTGATGAAATTAGCAAAGATAGGCAGCCATGGGACTGTGGAGGCTGGACCTAGAAGAAAGGATGGATGGGCAGAAAGAATCTGAGCAGAGTGTATGAAGGGACAGGAGAAAATGCCTACCTGAAGATGCTGTTTGCTGTGTGCAAAGGTTAGCTGAAAACAGCTGACCACATATGGATGTTGTTAAAGAAGTTAGCAAGGGCCCAAACCTTTGTCCCTCAGCTAAGTCTTCGTTCTAAGAATTATTAGGTGATATCTACACATCTTGTTCCTTATCTGCGAAGAGCTATGCTTCCTTGAGTTTCCACATTCTTGTGTGCTCTCTGACCTTCTGCACGTATCCTTGGTAATAAATATGGGAAGAACTTAGCTAAGGAGGCCATTTCATCCTTCAGACTTTGGTCTCTCCCCTTCTCTCTAAACATTAAGTATTTCCAGTAATTATTCCTTCTATACCGAGCTCAGGAGCGAAAAGCGGCCGCTACATGAAACACCCATACTGCCCACACCTCTCTCTCTTCACAGTGACAGTAGTCTCTGTCCTTTTGGGGAACAAAATCATCCAGATTCACAGCTCCCACCCTGACCCAGCTTCAACAGAGGTAGTAGGGGGGCAGCTCAACCTGCTGTTATGTGGGGTTATCAGGTTGGCTGTGGGCTGTGGCTGAAATGCTCCAGCAGGGGATGTGTGGTTGTGCCAGGGACTTGTCTCTAGGGTGGGTGGGCTCCTCCCAGAAGAGACTGGAAGCTCAAGGAGAGGACTGCTAACCATGCCCTCCCTCAGGGTAGGTGGTAGCTTTAGTCCATGGGGAACACAAAAGCACTTGCTGTGGATTTTTAGAGGAATGGGAGTGTGCCCCAAGCTCCATGTAATCCTGGCAATGATAGGTGCTCTGTCAGAGATGGGGCAGCTGCTCTCAAATACTCTTCCTTAATCTTACCCTGTGGTATTCTCAGCACTTCCTAGCAGAAACAGCCATAGCTGCCTCATCAGCAGAGGGTTGGGGAGGGGAGGAGAAGGAGACGGCCCCAAATGGTAGGGAGATGGTGACCTGTCCCTTTTTCCTAAGGGGTCCACTTGCATGTTGCACTCTCCTCTTAGCTGGAAGTGGCCCACCCTGAATGTCCAAGCTCTGGGAGACCCACAGTTCTAGGAGCTACTGGTCCCCTAAGGCTTCTGTGGTCTGACCTGCAGTGTCCATGCAGAACCCAGGCATGGTGAGCAGAGTACTACTGGGTGCATACCCCCTCTGCTAGCCTAGAACTAGTTTGCCTGCAGCTCACCCACACCAAAAGCTTGTGCTTGAGAGTAGAGGTTGCTATGTCTGCAGCATTGGGTAGTTGAAGGAGGAGAGGTTCCCATCTCTATGTCCCTTCTCAGGCTTCCCTGCTTTAAACTCCCAAAACGGCATCTTGGCCCTGTGGCCAGAGATGGCAGAACTTCTTCAGGCAAACAGTGTGAGCAAGATGCTGGTTGGATGGCGATTCTCTTATGTCTCAGTCACACTGCAGTTTGTAGGAGGGTGGTGGGAATTGTCCTAGGAGTACTAGGAGAGCCCTGGCTCCCCATCTCTCCCCAGCTGGGCAGCCTGCAACTGTGTCAGCCTGAACTCAGCCTGAGGGTGGAGCACTGCCCAGATTTGCATCCCTGAAATGGCACCTTGGGTATATGACAAGAGAGGGTGGGGCCCAATCCAGGCAAACAGTGTGAGCAAGATGCTGGGGGGAGTGTTGTCCACATGCCTCTCATTATCACTGTAGCCCACAGCAGAGCGATGGGGTTTGTCTTAGGTGTGTGTAGTAGAGCTTGGGCTTCCTTGTTCCTCTTCAGCTGAGAGGGGCTGCAGCAGCATCAACCCAAACTCAGCTCTGCCCAGTGTCTAACTGACAAAATGGCACCTTAGACCTGCAACTGGAAAGGCTGGGGTTTCACCCATGCAGCCAGCATGGGCAAGAAACTGTGAAAAAAATTATGTTCTGCTCATGTCTCAGTCTCAAATGCAGCCCGTGGCAGGGCAGTGAGACATTTCCAGGGGTGTGTAGGAATGCCTGGGTGCTTCTATTTCTCCTCAGAGCTGCACAGTGGCTGCAGGTATAACCACAATTCCCCCATATCTAGGCTGTCAGAAGGGCACTGGGCCCAAACTGCTCTAGGCTTGGATGCCTGCAGGATTCCTCTGCATGAGTTCTCTATTTGGAACAATGTCTCTATGCAATACACAAGCAGCTCCTTATGTTAGGCCTGAGATCTGAGTGCATTGGCCGGGGTCGGGGGGAGGGGGTTCTCTTGTAGGCAAGATTGCAAATGCTCATCTCAGAGAGTGGAGCCTTGGAGGCTTCTCTCTTACTGTTTTACCACATCGAGGAGCTTCTGCCATCTATTAGCCAGCCCTTGGCTGGGCAAGTTGCCCTAAATCGTCTCCTTATCCACCTTTGGTGCTTCCTGCCACTTCCCTGAAGAATCCTAGCATTCTCTTCTAGACAATTTGTTTGAAATGGGGGTATCTGCTTACTATTCGGGTTCCTCTCTGTGGAGAAGGCACAAGCTACCTGTGTCCAGTCAGCCATCTTCCTAATCTCTCCAGTGCATGCTTTTGCAGGCACTTCAAGTGCTAGTTATTTTATTTACAGACTAATTGTTAGGTATCAATGTTTCTTAATTTTAAAGTTTATTGGGCTGATGTTAAATGAATTGGAAAGGTATAGTTTATAAAATGAATGTTCAGTAACTTTTTAAAAAAATTGCTATAGTTCACTTATATTTTCATATTTTATTTCTAAGACAATTTCAAAAGGACTTTAACATAAAGAGTATTAAAATTGCTTGTAATTATGAATAAATATAAAATGTAGTATCTTTAGCATTTTTATTGTCTGTCAAATGTTGCTCATTAGTGACTGATTTTGCTCATTAAAGTAACTGAGTTGTGTGGGAAACTATTTCTAAGAACTATTAATAGGTTCCACACACACACACATACACACACACAAATTCCATGTGTGAGTAAACTTGATAACTATCAAGTTAAACTAGCAGAAATGCTGTTATTAAATATAAATATCATTAAATATGCAACTTGAAAGATTTAATGATTTAAAGTAGTTGCATGAGAAAATAAAACAACGAGCATATAAACAGGTACAAATAAAAAGACATAAATATTACAAGTGATTCTACTTACTGATGCTCTCTATTTCCTCCAGAATAAAATTGAGGTGGGAGATATAAATTTGCTTTTGGCTTAACCAGTATAAGTTACCATACACTTCTTAAATTTGGCCATGTTGTACATGAAACTAATGTTCAAAGATACATGGTTTTGAAACAAAGATACATGGCTTCTAAATTCAAGTCAAATATTTCATGTGGTCCTCTATCAATGAAACAGTAAGTTGGTCTAATGCTGAAGTCAGACTACATATATTATCCTCCACCATGATCTATAAATTTAGCTATGTATGTTGTGTCTTGTGGAAGATTTAGGAGAGTTTTAAGGGTAATATTGATTATTCATATTTTTGTTCTTTATCTAGCTCCTAAAAAAGATGCCCGTCCACATATCAGAAAATATATTTTAAGAAAGAAGGTAAAAGTCATTTTCCAAAGTTATTTGACTATGAAACACTATTTTTCTCAAAATACATGTCAATAATATTTCTCAGAATTAGTATTCTATAGAATACGGGTTGAAAAATGCCTTGCTAAACCATAATTTCTTTGCCGATGAGATGTGATCTTGCCCATTACTGTATTCTTAGTGCCCAGTATAGTACCTTTAACATATCTCAATACGTATTAACTTTCATAATGATTAAATAAATGCATTGATTTACCAGATAATTTTCAGCTCCAAACATAACAACAGCAATGGCAACAACAAAAACATTGTATGTCAATATGAAAAATATTTGTGAAGATTGATCTTTTTTGTACACATAAAATACTGTAGATGGCAAATGGCACATAGTTAAAAAGTAAAAATAATAATATTTCTTTCAATATATTCCTACATGCTGATTATACAGTTAGAAAATTTCTATTCACTCTTACTATTTTACTCAATGGCAATATTTTTCTGTCAGTCTGGTCATCATCCCAGCACCTGAATCTCTCATTGTCCCCTAGAAGTTAGCAGATTTTATTTATTTTTTATTTCTAAACTAATTTTGTTGTTTTATGGATAGAAAATCTGTGACTATTTTAAGATACATATTTTACTTGTGTTTTGTGTGCAGGTTTGTGTATGTTTCTGTGGAGATCTGTAGCTTTAATTAGTTCATCATGAATCAGAAACTTTTAGGACCATTGCTCTAGAGAATTTGTCTCGCTGTGCTAAATAGGTCTCATACCTGATTCCTGACCTACCTTTCCATATCCCTGACTTAGCCACATCTCATTAATTTTAGCAAAATTATAACCACATCTACACTGAGATATGTTAGTGTGTACATGCATATTAATAAAAATCAAACACACTATCAGAAAATGTGAAAGGCAACCTTTATATCAACAGAAATTGCAGAACACAAATTAAATAATCAATTACATGCCTATCACAGCATATTTAGTAATGTTATACTCTTCTACATGGATTGCTCCTTTTTTAAGGTTATATTATTAAGAGCAAGCAGAACAAAAGTTTGAAGAATTAATTTTATTGCATGTACCTGATTTAGAGTTTTGCCATAATAGCTAAGAATAAGCTTGTATTTTTGCCCATTTTAATTTGTATCAATTGAAAGAACCTACAAAATTTGGTTTTGATGAAATAATGATTAACTTCATATATCATTAATAAAACATTTAAAAATGTATTTGTAAAATAGAAGTATACTAATTAGAGAAAGTTTTATGGATTAATAATATTTTCTTATGATAGATGATACATTTTTAGAGATGATTCTATTTTCACATCGGTTTACTATATAAACATGGTAATTAATGTTACCCTTGTACATGAAAAGTGTAATTCCTCTAACACATATATGTACAATAGATGCAGAATATAATCCTACTGTAAAGCACTTCTGAGACCTTCAAAATATGAAATGACCCTAACTAAATTTACCATAAAATATGACAAATAGTTTAGGGAAATTCAAACACAGTTGTAAGTTTTTAAATTTTTTTGAAACTAAGAAAAAAATAAGCAATAAAAAGACATTATTAAATACAGAAGAGAGTGTAGGAACAGCTGACCACAGAGAGCCATGTTTACATAAAACCCCCAGGGCTTATGATGTCTAGTTCCCTTGCTTTACATGTAATGAACCTTGAACCTAAACCATGTCTAATTCAAGCAAAACACAGATCTCATAAGAAGTCTTTTGGCTTGAGAGGCTAAGAAACATGCTACAGTGTTAGCTAGATAAACTTGATGTAGCAGGAATGCATTAATCATTGTAATGCATGGATAATTCTGAGCCAGATGGGTTTTTCTCAGATTTGTTTATTGGTCCAATATCCCATGAGCTCACATTTTACCCTTAAGAAAATGGGGAAAAAAAGGAAGGAAAAGGATCATAAACATTTCGTGTTGGGTTAAAATGATGGTTTCACTGATACTTCCATAGTTATTGCAAAACAAGATACACTGCCTTAGAACCACTTAGAAAGATAATCTTCAGAACAAATGGGTGCCTCAAGATCACAGTAGGATTATCAGTGGTGCCCAAAATGAGATGTTGAGATAAATTGGGAAGCGAAGATAACTGAATCAAGATGTTTTCTGGTAGAAAATCATGAGAAGTGACAGGTAAAGGCAGAAGACAGAGGCACCTTGCAGAAATACAGTGACAGTGTTCTTAAGACAGTGTATTTTTCAGTGGTGTGATGAGGGTATATCAGGGACAGAACAATAGGGGAAGCAGAGTGGAGAAATTAACTATTCCTACTCAGACATTTTTATGAAGTCATGTAAGAATTCCTTAGAAGAGTCCTCAAAATGGGAATTTTGCTGGTGGTTGGGGTCCAGTAATAGCAAAGAGATAAAATCCAAAGAAATATGGGTTACAAACACGTGACATAACCCAGTTTCAAACATTTTGCTAGAGCTCCTAAATCTTACATCAGGGCCCTTTCCAATGGTTACATATGTAAAAATAATCTTATGAGTTCTAGGAATGATGTTAAAATTCATGGGAAAGCTACTCTATTAGGTTGTCCATCAATTTGTTTAAAAATTTCAATCTTTAATATTAATGTATGGCAATGGTGGCATACTACAATTGCAAGAGGAAGCTTGAAACACTCCTTAAGCCCTCTCTCAATTTGTAAAAAAGAGAAAGGAAGTATAATATTGAAAGTCAAAGCAGTGGGTATTATCATATCATGATGCTGGAATGGGAGAAGTAGCAACCCGGCAAGGCAGGGAGTTGGTTGAGAGCTAGTTTTCAATCATGTAAGGAAAGTTAAAGATTTTTGTATGCATTTGTGAGAGTCTTGGGATTTCTAAAGAGGGCATTTATTTTTGTGGTCAGTTTTTTAGACTTGCCTTAAATCATGCTTTTTTTTTCTTTAAGCAAATAAACCTCAAACTTCACAGGACAAGCAAAAGGTGAATCCAGGGAAAAACGATGCCAGAGACATAGGCTCATATAGTTTATTCAAAAGGAGCCACTACATTCATATAGGTACTATCTTGGGTGGTCAACAAGATTTAATCTAGAAGCTCTAATGCAGCTTTTGGCCTTTTCCATTTTGCATATATCTTTCTTGAGTTTTTAGAATGGGGAATATTGGCAATAATGGTTTTAGAGTTTTAGATTTTGGTTATACTTGTCATAATTAACAAGTGCTATAACCATTAGGTAACAATGTACCAACTACTGTCATGTATATATACAAATGGTGACACTGACTTACCCTTGTAATGATCTACATGCAGAGTCATCAGTTTTTTTTCCTAGTGTGTTTGCCAAGGATAATTGAAATAGATGTCTGAACATTTTTTAAGACTAAAGAAGCCATTCTGCAGCACAATGAAATAAGAATATAAAGCATTAATTTAGTCAACCATTCTATGCAGCAAAATACAAATAACATACTCTGGTCTATTAACTGTTATCTATTAGTAGTGACTATTTATTGTTTTAACCCTGGAGCTCTCTGTCCCATTTCGAATGCTCTTTGCTTCTTGGTATTCTGATGTGAAATTTTCATTTTCTTTATGCTAAATTAAAATATATGATTTCTATCATATTCCTGTGAGGAGAAAGAATGACATATATTGGGGTTAATCCTATAAAATTATTCCTAAACTCGGCTGATTCACAAGGGTGCATTAGGCTTTCTATTTAATTCTATTCTCAAGTCTTTGTGATTTAAAACCTCTGAGATTTCACTTCTTTGCCATTTTATTAATATGCCCAGTATGGCAAGTTAGGATTCTCATAATTTTTAATTTTTCTCTACACCGCTTTGTGTTTTCATACTTCCTATGTCAATTATTATAGAGTAATACCTCTAACAAATCCTCATGTTAAAAACATTGTCATATCCTTTGCCTTAACCTCTACCTCTAAGAAATCCCAATAACTCATCAATTCCACTTCTGAAATGTCTCTCAATTCTCTTTCCTCTAACTTCTTTAACTTACAATTTCATTATTTTTAACTTGTCTACTGCAGT
>RJWJ010038765.1:0-14799 GCA_004363605.1 Indri indri
ACACACTTAGATGTTGTCTAACTTTCTCATTACGTAGAACCGGATTCAAAGCCCCCTTGTGTCAGTGCTAGTTATATGCCCTTGGAAAAATCTTTCATCTGTTGGAACTCAATCTTTTCTTTTCTGTATAGTGGAGACTATAGCACCTATATTCCAGAGCTTCTGAGAAGCTAGAAAGAAATAATACATGGTTTGTTATGGCACAGTGTCTACAACAGTGCCTACCACAGTTCCTAGAAAAAAATTCCCCTAGCCACCCTAGATGAGGCTATCAGATGGCCTAGAAAAATGGACGACTCAGTTACAACAGAAAATGGTTTGCAAAACAAGGGATTCTGGCCACGGAAATATTTTTTTAAATGGTTGCTGCTTATGGGCCTGCTTATGCCGACTTCTGCAGTGTAAAGATGATGTGCTGTGGACTGTGCCCACGGTGAGCTCTGCAAGTGAAGAACGGCTGTCTCTTCCGCCAGGCAGCCATGGAGATGATCTTTGGCAGAGCATTCCCAGCAAGAGAGAGCCAGTTGGTCTTGCATTAACCTTGGTCACTTTTGCCGTCAGCCTCCCAAAGCTTGCACATTTTGTTTGTGCTGTGGTGAGACCAGACCTAACAGGGTGCTCACTTTCATGCTGGTTTCATTTTTATTTCGATGAAGCTATAAAGAAAGAAACTTTAACGCTCGGATAGTCTGAAATTCTCCTCAAGTGTGAGTCTAATACACAAATACACAGAGTAAACACAGCAATTATAAACCTTTTTAAAAATATAAATAATTAAATTAAGTGGAGATACTCAAAGATATATAATTAAAGGCAAAACTGTGATTAAATTTAACTTTCCTAATTTTCATTGTTCTTTTCATAATCATACATGTCATAGTCATAGAGTCTTATATCTAGAAGGCTATCCAAGATTGCCAAATTCAACTCTCTTGGTTCAGAAAAGAAAATGCAATGTCTGAGAGGCGAAAGGAGTATTGCAAACTTCATGACTAGATATTTCCACAGTTTGGTCTGGTCCTGCATCTCTTTATCTCATATTCCAATGCCCCTTTCCTCGTCCACCTCCTCCTCTCCTAGGAACTTGCCTTGATCTTAGTCATCTCAGTCTAGTCTTCTTCTTGTTTGCTACGCCCTGCTTTATCCCCTTCACAGCTCTGCAGAAGGGCTCGGACTCTGTTTTTCAGGGCAGTGCTGGATCCAAGATTGGGAGGAGAAAAGTCTTTGTCTTTTAAGAGCTACAGGTCCTTAGAACTTGCCTCCATGGAATTATAATGGCTTACTTTGGGGTGAATGTTGGTGTTCATGAGTCAGGCTTTCTAGTATGTACAAGGATAAATAACAGGTAAGAAAACTGAAGGAAAGTTTCAAGACTTCTCTCTACTTGTGAACCTAGATGCTCTCTTCTCGAATTACCCCCATGTTAGGTTTCCAGCCTTGTGTCCTGCGCCCCACCTTGCCCCTATAGCTTCTTGTGGTCTCACCATGTCAAATTCCTCCCATTCGCCAATGCTCCATGTGTTTTCACCTCTCAGTACCTGTGTTCGTTTCAGGCCTTCTACCCGAAATGCACTTTCTTTCCTTCCATGTCTGCTGGTCAATACCCTATTCAGCAGGATAAGGCACATCTGGCCTCAACGAAGGCTTTCACGACTGTCTAGGAAGAATCAGTTAATCGATTCTTGATATTATAAAACATTTTGTTGACACTAAACTCTACATTCCATATGATTTCAGTTAGCCTTCTTCCCTACTAGATCTTGTAATCCCTGGAGGCATTTTATTCTTTGTTTACATAGACACCTAGCACAGAATCTGGTATAGAATTTGACATGACTTGACAAATATTAATTGAATGAGTGAATAAATAAATGAATAAAAATGAGTGAAGTGGAATTGAATAAGTATTTCGAAACTTTGTGGGTTTTTAAAAAACTATTTAAGTTTTTCAAGCCATAATAATATTCTATAGTAAGATAGCTATGGATTTCGTCATATTTCGAGAGTTTTTTCCCAGGATACACTGTAAAATTTTGAATAAAATTATTTAGTATGTATATTGAAATATCTTGATTGTGATTTCCTAAGATTTATTATTAAAAACAAATTAGAGAAACGACACTTTAAATAAATTTTGCAATAAACCTAAAGTTAAATGTAAAGGAAAATTGCATCTTGTTTTTCTTCAACATATTGTAGTTATGTTTGGCATTATTCTCAAACCACAAGCAATGATTTCTTTTTTCAAACATGCTTTATAAGTACAGTATTAAGCCAAGCTCTTCTAAGGATTATGCAGGGAGTTTTCATCAGCATTTTTGAGAATCAGGCCTCAGGTGCTAATAAATGAAGGCTGAAATTTAAAGGGGAAAATGTGGTGGGACAGTTTAATGAAAAGCTCCTGGTTAAAATACTAAAAAAATAAAACAAAACTCCAGCGGTTTTAGTAAAAGCATTTGAAAATAATTATACACCCTTGTATACACATTTGGAAATTACGTTCATTTCTGAAAAAAATGATTAAATGACCCACACCAAATAAAAGCAACCTGGGAGAAGCTAAAGTGAACTGTATTTCTACTCTTAAATACTCTTTTTAATGCATGAATGCAACAGCAAGGTACCTTGGTATTTGAAAAACAACCACCAATTGAAGAAGCAAGACATTACAAATTTAAATTCTCTGTCCTTGTGAATTGGCACTGTAAAATCTGCCCAGAATCCCTGAGAGGAAAACAAGAAGAAAAGTGACAAAATTTTCCATGTTCATTGGTAATCCCTGTACATGGAAGGACACATGTAATGGCCCATCATAGAGGGAACTAGAAACGAAATGATTACTATAATAACAAATGTTGCTTGAAATATAAATCTAAAATTAAAGGCTTTTTTAAAAATTATTTTCTAAGCTACATAAAGCAACTGGTTTAAAATTGAAAAATAGATCAACCAATTGATGTCATGAAGCAATTATTTGCCTGTTTATTTCCACAAAAGTAACTAAATTTAAGCATTTTAGCAGATAAGTTATGGATTTAATAGGACAAATATTTCGACCCAAATAACATGATTTATGAAGAGAGTGATATTTGAAGGCATACAGTAAAGAAGTTCCAATAACTGAGTATGTATATAGATATTGCTTTACTTGAGAATATTTCTAGAGTAGAAAAACTGGAAATTCACTATAATGATAAATGGGAGGTCTATATAGAATTTTAGTAAATAATTGCCTAAAATTTTCTAACAAGTTGTGTTAACTGGTTAGCTTTCCTTTTGGATAAATTTGACTTTGAGAATTTTAACCTTATTTAAGAAAATAAAAAGCATTTGTTTCCATAATGTCTTTCACTACAAATTCTAATTCTTATTATGTTGCATTATTTTTATTAAAAATATGGAAGTCCACTTAATGACTATAAATAATTGTATTTGGAACATACTTTCAGAGCTTCACATGCAATAAAATACACTTATTAAGTCTAAATCCCTTATCTTTCATATTTCCCCTAAATTCTCTAAGTTTCTGAAAAAAACTTCTCTTTATTCCTTTTTGGGGAAAGATCAAAGAAGGATAGGTGGGAGGAGCTAAATTAAGACAAATCTCTAAGGAAAATAGGAATTAGTTATATTCTTCCATTTGATTATCATAACTAACATTTTCAGAGCAAAGGTGAGGTCACAGGTATGATAACATATCACTTTGATTTTTATTTTCACTTTTTATTGTGGGAAAATACATATAACATAAAATTTCCCATTTTAACCATTTTAAATGTACAATTCAATGGCATTAATTAAATACACATTGTTGTGCAACCATCCCCACTATCCAGTTTCAGATCTTTTTAATCAAAACTCTGTCTATTACTCAATAACTAGCCACTTTTTTCCTTCTCCCAGCTCCTAGGAACTTCAAATCTACTTTCCATCTCTATGAATTTGCAAATTCCAGATATTTCATTTAAGTGGAATCATACGATATTTGTTCTTTTGTGTCTAGCTAATTTCACTTAGCATAATGTTTTCAAGGTCATCCATGTTATAACATGAATCAGAATTTCATTCCTTTTTAAGGCTGAATAATGTTCCATCATGCATACAATTTTTTTTTTTTATTTAACAAGAGGATCTTTAATTTTGTGGCCATGTCCACACAAAGTGGTTTGAAAGACAGCTAAAATAAAAGTGATTCAGTGGTCATTTAAATGTCTAAAATATTTAATAAAATCACTAAATATTCTTTAACACACACATACACAAACACAAGGACTAGTTAAAGTAAATCAACATTGATTTTTAGATATAGCTATGAAATTTAAGTTATAACTTTAAGGGAGCAAACTGTTTTCTCTTTTCTAAATCATTGCAAATGCTTTTTTATATTTCCCATGATTAACATACCCCCATAATATTCTGAAATAAAAAAAAAAGAAAATTGTTGAATAATGAAGAATATGTCTGGTCTTTGTACCTGGTTTCTTGCACAGAGTTTCAAAAACCCTAGAATTTCCTGAGTTTATGGGCTGAATTTTGTCCCTCCCCAAATTCACATTTTGAAGTCCTAACCCTGGGACCTCAGAATGTGACTGCATTTGGAGATAGGATCTTCAAAAGGTAATTAAGTTAAATTAGGTCATTACGGTGGGCCCTAATCCAATATGATTTGTGTCCTTATAATAAGAGGTGATTAGGACACAGACACACAGAGAGGGAAGACCAAATAAAGCCACAGATAGACATCTGAAGCCAGGGAGAGAGGCCTCAGAAGAAACCAACCTTGCCAACATCTTGTTCTTGGACTTCCAGCTAACAGAACTGAGAAAAAATAAATTTCTGTTGTTTAAGTCGAAAAAGGAAATTATATAGTACATTTTGTTTATCCATTCATCTGTTGGTGGACACTTGGGTTGTTTCCACATTTTGGCAATCGTGAATAATGCTGCAATGAACATGGAGTATAAGTATCTGTTTGAATCTTTGCTTTCAATTCTTTTGAATATATACTTAGGAGTGGCATTTCTAGGTTATGTGATACTTGTACGTTTCCAAATTGTTTTCCACAGTGGCTACAATGCTTTACATACCCAACAGCAATGTAGGGGGGTTCTAATTCCCCTACATCTGCCCTAGCAATTATTATTTTCTCATTTTTGTTTTGTTTTGTTTTTTATTTTAACTATCCCATCACATATGAAATCATGCTATATTGTGGTTTTGATTTGTACTTCCCTCATAACTAATGATGTCGAGCATCCTTTCATAGGCTGATTGGCCATTTGTATAGCTTCTTTGGGGAAATGTCTATTCAAGTCCTTTGCCCATCTTTTAATGGAGTTTTCTGTCTTTTTGTTTATAAGTAGCAGGAGTCCTGTATACGTTCTGGGTATTCAACTCTTATCAGATATAGATTTGCAAATGTTTTCCATCATTCCATAGATTGTCTTTTCACTTTCTTGATAATGTCCTCTGATTTTGTAGCAAAATAATTTGCTCATTCAAGTTATTTAATCCTCTCATTTTGCAAAGTAGTGTTTGATACAATTACTTACTTTTTAAAGACTCTTTCATTTCAGTTCAATTGAACAGGTAGTTATCAAATGTATTTGTACCAGGAGCTGAGAATACAAAGATTTTTTTTTAAAAGGACATAGTCAATGCTCTCAAGAAACTTAGAATCTTGGAATGTCAGAGATTCATAAACAGATAATTTGTCTGACATAAGCAATAATAAGCAGAGTGGTTTCTGTAGTGCAGCTAATGTTTGCAGAAAGTGGCCTAAATCTGTAAGTATCAGATATTGCCACTAGATTCACAGAAAGAGAATGAGTGGGAAATCGAAATGATTAAATATTACCTTTGCCATGTGATGGTTCTCTAAACTTGGTCAAGTTCGCCCAAAACTTGAGGTTTTCCAATTTCCTCACATGTAAAATTGGAGTACTGATTCCTATTCTTACCTTCTGCGATTATTGTGTGAGATCAAATGAGATGACAGATGTGAAACACTTTAGGATTTAAAGGTGCTATGCAAATCAAAGGCCTATTATTATTATGTATTCTTGTGCAACAATTACTCGGCACCGTTATAGTTGGCAATAATCATTACGGGTTATCATTAGAAATAGAGGCATGTCTGTGAGCTTATGTGCCATCTTTGTGTTTGTGTGCATAGCGCCCCTGTATACTTGGATACATTAGAAAGTGCATTTATTTTATTTTCCAATCAAACTATGCACTTCTCTTCTAGTAAATGTTATCAAACTGCTGGCTTTCATTCTCCACAGCCTTTTTCGCCAGTGCAGGACTGAGACATTTCCACAGTAGCTGGCATAAAAGATGCAGGCTGGAATTGTTCTGGTCGAATCTGAGTGGTCCTCTTTTAGAAACTGGGCCCTCAGGCCTCAGCAGCCTTTAATCAGCTGTAACTGGAGTGAAGCTGTCAGCCCCTGCTTGTTCCCTGTCAGCTTTAGTACCATTTAGAGCATCCCTGATAAATGTACAGTACAAATTTAACAGTCGACCTGTGAGAAAGAAAAACCAAACATCTCTCAAGCACTGGAAGGAACTTTCTTTAGCCATGTCATGAAAAATCCATGGCCTAGAAGCTCCGTTGTTGACAAAATAGAAGTTGGTGACATGTAAATCGATACACTGGAAAATATGGTCATCTTGGAACATTGAGGGGCTTTAGAAAATGTACAAATATACAAGAAAAAGGAAAGAGAAGGAAAGAAAAGGCACAGTTGGGATAGGCATGGGTGATGAAGAAGAAAGATAAAACACCAAGAGCAGGTCCCTCTCATTCTGTCCTTGAGTTGGAAGAAGAACATTCCAGGGCATGCTCTCCAGCCATGCCAAAAGGTGGAAAGTGCGTGGTCTGAGCGAAGAGACTCGTTATGATAATTTGCAAGTGCTGAATTGCACTTGAGTTGCCACTTCATTATCACTGCCTGTGTGAAACCAAGAGAAGTTGAGACGGCAAAACAATGTTTTTAAACCTCAGCTTTGTCATCTATAAAACGAAGACAAGAATAATTTTGACCTTCTCAGTTCTTGTGAAGACGAAATAAAATAATATATGGACTTCATTAACTGTAAAACATTCTATAAAATTTGGCTAAGTTAATGTCATACCAAATAATTTGCTAGTGTGCTGAAAGACTGATTATAAATCTACTGAAAAGGAATAATTCATTTTTCTAAGTACACAAATACTAAACATGGGCTTAAGTTGTGTTGCTTAAATAGAATGTTCCATTCTCTTCCAGAAAGCATAGTCAAATGCAATTAGGCATTTTTTGCTATCACAATTATACTCAGTCTATACCTTATGACTAGTTGGTTTCATCTTGGGATGAAAAGAGTGGAAATTTTTAAACCTTTAAAGCAGCTTTTCCAAAAGTATATTTCATGGAATACTATTCATGTGAAATAATAGTTTCCATGGTCAAATAAACGAATTTAATAAATGTAGCACATTATCTCCCTAACAAAAATTTACATTTTAGCATATCAAAGGCCCCGAAAAGTCCAGCAGTAAAAAAAAAAAATCTGCTTAACATTTTATAATTATTGTCCAGTTTGATTGGTGTATCTTAAAATCACTGGTAACAGCTCTGGAACTTGTAGTTCATAAGGCAGAAGTGGCCAAGTCAAATAGATCTCAATTCCAATCCTGGCTTGTTCGCTTATTAGCTCTGTGACTTTAGCGAGTTGCTAAACATCTCTGTTTCTGCTTCCTCATATTTAAATATGGATAAGGACAGCTATTTCAAAGGCCATCTCTTAATGAGATAATACATGTAATACAATTAATACAAGTGCTTAATATATGTCAAATATCATTATTGTTGTTAAATCCCACATTTTATTCACAAAAGAGTTGTTTCCACCGCTAATGACTTTTTCGTTGTTGTTTTGATGGAAGAAATATCTTTCTTGGGAGACAGTGTGACCTACCCTTTCCCTTACTTTTTATATTAAAAAATGAAAATCTGGGTCCATGATAGTATGCCTGATGAGAATAATTAGAAGATGGAAATGGAAGTAGAAGTATAAATGTTTAACTTTGAACTTCCTCATAAATAGACAACAGTTTTACAGAGAATACATCAATATATGTCTCCTATCCATTCATTTGTTCATTTTTTGTTCACTTATTCAAAAATGTGTATTAAAAACTGAATTATGTACCAGACTGTGCTAGACAGTTGATGCAGTTAAAAGAAAAGGAAAGAAGACAAACAGGTTACCTACCCTCATATGTCCAATAGTTTATTAAACTGTCCAATAAGTACAAATATGATCCTTCTTGAAATCCCACAAATGTATATGAGTCCCTTAGAAAATCCCACTTTTGAATATTGAAAATAAAAAGAAATACTGGAAATGAAAAGAAAGATCATAGGGAAGAAACAAGAAGTAACGGGAAGATAACTGAACCCGCACGTGAATCAGATGATCTGGGCGTGAACTTCCATTTCCATTTTCCAGCTACGTGATTCAATAGTTAAGTCAAGAGACTTAACTATTTGAAGAATCCATTTCTTCAAAGAAATATGGAAAACCAAATGGTCAAAATATTCATTCATCATTTAACATACCTTGACCATTCAACAGGCAGTGAATATTTCCATTGTGTCAGGCTCTGTGCTAGGCACTGAAGACAGAGAGATGAAGAGAACAAGTGCATGCTTTGAAAGACTTCCCAGACAGGTAAGGAGATAGACAAGCTTTCAAGTAATTACCATATAATTGTATCAATGCATATGACACATAGAGGTTGATACAAATTATAGGAGTTACACTGAAGAGGATATAATCAAATCTCATGGCAGAATCAAGAACAATTTCACAGACACAGTGTCATTTAACCTCAGTATTTGAGAATGAATATGGGTTCACTAGGCATACAGACACTGGGAAGAATATTCAAAGAGGTAAGTTCTAGGATGTTGCAGACAAAGATATTGAAGCCAAAGGAACCACTCTAAGGAATTGAGCATTAATCTCTAGACCAGCAATGGGAACTATCTTTCATTTCAAGAGTCAATTTGTATTGATTTCAGGGAAAATATCTTGATATATATTAATTTTATGATTTTCTGTTCCACACTTACTTGAGGTCAAACTTTTCTTCATTCTGTTAGAGAATTGAGCATGGCTGTATTAAAGTTAACATTTTTATAGCATGAATTTTTAAGAGTCAACGTTCACCTTTTTCCCACTTCCAAAATAAAAAAAAAAGATTTTTTTTGCCATCATAATTAAAAGAGGAATTAAGGAGAATATTATAATTTATTTCAACCAATTACTGGAGAAAGAACATGAAGTCAACCTGGAGGAGGTTGGGAACCCAGAGAATAGAGTTCCTGAGCTTGGGAGAATATGTGGGAGGCTTGGGAGATTCCACAATATAGAGACAGCAAGCCATTGATAATATGGCAACAACTAAGGAATATTGAAGGTCAGTCCTCACCATCTGAGTGTACTTATGTTGCCTGTGGTTAGGAGCCACATCATTACCTATAACTATCTGCATATCTTTTATTGATGTTCCAGCAGACAGATGTCTCCTCATGTTCCTGCACTTCCTGGATCCCTTAGAACTTCCCTATGCAATGGTCTGGGGCATCTCTAAGCTGCCCTATCCACTTCCACCACCATCCACCCCAACTCCCAAAAGAAAAAATAAACAAGGAAGACTTTTCAGAAGATTAGATATGGGGTGGAACAGAAAGCTCCAGCAACAAAATTTGGGTAGGGTTAAAGGGTGAAACCCATTAGTGTTAACAGGAATGATGAGGTGTAAATAATTCAAGGACCTGCATCTGAGCTTAGGGAATAAAACACCTGAGCTCATTTAGTATTGTGTATAGTGAGTTCAGGAAACAGAGTGTTTGCATACATGTTTGTATCTGCAAATACTGTTCTGATTGACAAGAGTTTCTGAAATAGCAATTTGTGGGTGTTTTATGCCTGGTTAAAATCTAGGGATTACATATTAGTCATCTGTAAGACTAAACAAAGGGAAGGCTGATAGTGAGAGAGATCCCTTAATGGTGTACCTCTGCTTACCATTAAAGGGAAACTTGTCTTTGTGATGATTGCATAGCAACGCAGGTGGGGAGGGATTCTTCCTTGTATTTTATGTCTGAGGAATTGAGGGCTGACAGTGCTTCAACACTCTCCAAAATTATAGAAGTAGAAATAGCAGAGAAGAGACTCAGGCCTGCCAATGCACACCAAATTTGGTAGACCACAGTATAGTATAAATTTTTTTTAAAAAAATCATTTGCTTTTTCTTTTGGCAGTATTGAAATAGTTTAGGGATTATTTTTATAACCCTTACATTTAAATTTCTGTATCTATTCCAGCTGTGAAAATATCCTCAACCTAATTTTTTCCCTCTTGTTCCATTTAAACATCAAGCTTAGTTTAAAAAAAAAAAAAATCCCCTTTTATTTCTTTACTCCTTGCTTTTAAGAAGGAACATTTCCATGCTTTTATTACATGTCTCTAAAATGCCAATTTTTTGAAAGGCTTTTTGCAAATTTAACTAAGTTAAGTTTTTAAAAGTCATGGTTTATGATAAGGAACATTGGTGCTTTGGTACTGAAAGAGAAGGAAATTAATATTTTCCTGTACACATTTGAAAATCCCTATTTCCTATTGTGAGTAGTGGGATAGGGCTCTTGAAAACATAATAAAGACACTGTTCTAGTCAAAGAGAGTTGTTAGTACATAATAAACTTGTGAGAGTTCAAAATAATTAAATTTGAGTAACAATCCACCAATAACAGAAGGATGTTACTAGACACATAAAGATTAGTGTTGGGTACAATTTTTATTTGGAAAGATAAAATACTCTTTATAATCTTTCCTCTGCTTATTATCTCTTTATGTTGAAATTAGAATATACCTGTTTAGGTAAAACAATCCCATATGATTATATACATACATTTTTTTGGTGTAAGATGTCTATGACTAGCCCTAGTACTATTAAAGAACTCAACTGTTTGTTTTTGCCCCCCACGACCGGTGAGAATTCTTGACACAAAAATATGGGTGCCAGCACAACTTATAGCCACAACTATCCACAAGAGAATTTTTTTTGTTGAGGGGAGTGGGTAGTTCTGGAGGGAGAGATGGTATACAGGATTATCTTTCCCTTTTAAGTAAACTTTTTACTGAAATAAGTAAATAGGTACAAATCTTACATGTACAACTCAGTGAATTTTAATAAAGTGAAAAAATACGTTTTACTAGGTTATTATCTTTAAATTCCAAACCCACTCTCTTTCTGTATTCTGCTTTTTGATTCTGGGCCTAAGACTCTGCAATCTACATTTTTTTTTTTTTTTTTTTTTTTTTTTTTTTTTTTTTTTTTTTTTTTTTTTTTTTTTTTGCCAGTTGACTCTCTGTTAAGCCTGAAGCAGGGTTCTAAAGGGAGACAGGAAGGTTGGTGAGAGAATAAAGGATGTGCTTCTTCCTGCATTGGACTGTCACAAACTTTTCCCTTACGGCCTGAAACAACATCTTGAAGAAAAAACTTATTTCACCACTGACTTGAGATTTAGTCATTGCTTTACTAGTGTATGATAGTGTTTAATTATATGCGCCCCTAAGCTAAATCTATCTGGGTCCACATCCTAGGTCCATCACTTACTGTGTGACCTTAGGAAATGTTTTCAGCTTTCTAAGATTTTTTTTTATTTGTGAAATGGGAATAGTAATAGCGACTATATCATAGGATTATTGTGATGTATAACTGTAATAATGTGCATAATATCAAATATAAATTATTTTTGCAGATCTTAAAGTTTAAATAGCAAAATGTACCTGAGTTTATTGCAGCTGTCATACTTCCACCTTTCCGTCTACTGACCTCAATCCAAATAAGGATTAACATTAATGTGTGCTGCTAGGATCTTGAAAGAAATGGATTCATGAATGCACAAAAGACATATATATTTTTAAAATACCCATTTATGGAAAATTCATGTAATTTTACTTTGAACTGAATGCCATTTAACTTTTGAAACCACTCATTGAATAACCAACTTTAAAATTGTGTTTTTACAAGGCACCTATTTTCAGAACTATAGAACTGTGGATGTTTTATATCATCATATATCATCACAGCATAGCTCTTTTAAGGTCATTTGTAAACTATACTTAGGGAAAAAGTTTAGGGAAAAGGAATATTGCAAAATAGGTTCTGGAGGATTCTGTCCCAGGCCTGGTATTATTTCTTATTTTTATTTACTAGGATAACAAGAAAATATAGAACAAAATAAAATTCAAAGTGGCCTTGAAGAAGTAACCAAAGTCGATAAAGACACCAGTGCAGGATGTTTTCTCTTACAGGCTCTCTCGAATGGTGGAATTTAGAGAAAGTTGAAAGAGAATGTAAACTACCACGAAAGGGTTTGCAAAATAACACAAAATTCTAGCGTGGCACATAAAATTAGTGTTTAATGAAAGATATAAAACTAAGGGTCTTCTTGTGGTATCCAGGGAAGGATTTGATTCTTCTAAATACACTGCAATTCTTTCCCTGAGAATTTTATGGAAAAAAAATCTCTCAGAAAGAAAATGCTATTGTTACAAGATATTTACAGATGATTATTGGAATATTGGAAGCAGTAAATTGTAAATAAACTCCAAGTCTAGCCATTGGAAACAAGGCAAGAAGCATTTGTATTAGAATATTAAATGAAATCTAAAACATTAAAAGTCTATGTAACAACACGTAAAATGTTTATTTGTATTCTGTGAAGAGAAACAGAATATAATGTTATGGACATTCCATAATCAAAATATACACACTTGTGTATTCAATTTGTCATGAAGTGGCAGAAGTTTTATTTTTTTAAAGCATAAAAATAATTCTTAGTTTGGAATCTGGGTATTTTTTACTTTGTTTTGATTTCTGTTATTGTGATGTTATTATTGAGGACTATAGCTTAAAATATTATAATTGTGGGGATAACTAATTATTATGCAGAGATGATGGAATAAAACCTAACTCCAGTATAAATGTCCTCAGGTTATAACCAGTTAAATTCTAATACCAGAGGAGGACGTCCAAGACGGTGAACTAGAGAGAGACATAGCTTGTCAGACCATCCCAGAGGGAAGGCAGGATATCAGATAAAGGACAGGGGAGAAGAGTCACAGCTCAAACGTGGATCACACGAGAGACGACAGAGATGTCTGGAGACCACACGGAGGAAAACAGTGAAGCCGAGAAGGAAGAAGATAAAGAGGCGAAGATAACGGGGCGGATCAAAGCCAGAGAGACTCGGAGCCCAGTGAAGGGGTAAGCGGGGATTCTCCTCCCCCTCCTACACGCCTTCAGTGAGCAGCGGGACACTAAGTTCACTGAAGGCTTTTCCACCCTCCACGAGCTCAGGCATGGCTGCACATAAGGAATGGTGGGGTGAACTAGCAAGTCCAGGAGTTGGGGCAGTCTGGAGAGGATCCCCCCGCAGAGTGCCACGGGAGGCCAGAGTGCCAGCTTTCTCCCATCCAGTCCCCTACTGCACCTCCCCCATCCGCTGCAACAGAGAAAGCAGTTTCCGTTTGGGTTGAGCACAAGTTGCAGCCCCTCCGGCACCCGTTACGACCAGGAGCGTAGTTGAGCTGAGAAGTTCACGAAGGGGTGCTTCCCTCTGGCAGGCGCGCATCCCAGCTCGAAGTCTCCGCAGAGAGTGGGGCCCACCCCTCTTCCCTTGACGACTTGTGGTGAAACAGGGGTGTACAATTTGGGAACTTCCTGCTCGCTGGCATTTTGTGGGGTCACACGTAGGCGGCTCAGAGAAGCAAGCTGGGCCGGTGCCCCCTAGACTTGAGAGGGGTGCAGGGGGACACAGGGGAGAAGTCTGGGAGCTGGACTCGGGTGACAAAGAAGCCTGCATGGACGTATCCGATGGGAGAGTGCAGTGGGGAGCTGGGGAGTAGGGATTTGGGAGAGCGCCATCCGCCCTGCTGGAGAGCCACCATGTTGGATAAGGGTGCGGTATTCGGAGAGGAATAGTCTAGCTCCTGGTTCCACGGTAACCAAACACCTCAGGCGCGCTGGCTAACCAACCGGGTGCTGTGGCCTCTCCTCTCACTCATTACAACAGGGAGAGCAGTTTGAGGCAAAAAGTTCACAAGCAGCCATTTGTCCCCAGCAAGCGTGCGGTCCAGGCTGAGGGCCCCACTGTGGGGCCCACTCCTCTTCCTTTGAGGACTGGTAGTGGAACAGGGGTGCACAGTCTCGGAACTCCCTGCCTGCTGGCATTTCCTGGAGATGCGCACTAGGAGAGTCAGACACACGGGCCAGGGGGAGGTTTGAGAGCGGGACCCAAGTGGTGAGGGAGTACACATGTACTAAACAGATGGAAGTGTACAGTGGGGGTCCTAGGAGCGGCGATTTGGGGGGAGTGCCCACCCCTCCCCTCAGAAAAAATGTACTTCTAGGTAAGGACAGAAAGATCCCAGTCCAGGGCTTCAGCACGCATTTAGGCCCCTCCCCCATGAATAGCCCTCCCGGTTTGGAGAGCTTGTCTTGACCCTCCTACCAGTGGCTCCCCCTACTGGACAGAAAGGCAACTTCTGAGCCCCTCTGAGGCTTTGCAAAAAGCCTTTCAGGCTCCCGCAACCTTAGCCGGAAACTGCCTTGCTCCCTCCCTGCCTCAGTGGCGGTGGAGAACAAACAACCCGCTGGGAGCTGCAAGGGCCCTCCTGAAGCTTGGAGCACTCAAGTACTCCACTTGGGGAACCAGAGTCAACCGTGGGCACAGAACA